>JAVRRP010000087.1:0-32244 GCA_036872775.1 Oleoguttula sp. CCFEE 5521
GCTATATCCACATGTAGAGACGCTACATAAGGAGTGCATTACAACGTACCGTAGTGCGCCGTAACACTCTGCTACTCTATTAAGTATAACTCGTGACTACCTGTCTTCCCCGGAAGATCCTATTACGTGCGATCTATTGTTACTTACGACATAGGTCGTAACATATAGTTATAGTATAGTAAGACGGTAGAAGCCTAGGTTATAGTAACGGCTAACCGCCCTACTCTATACTATTACTTATATTAACAATCCGTATCTCTATAGTATTAGTATACCCTAAGGCTACGTAGTATATACGCGTAGAAATTGCAATCTACCCTTTCTAGTCTATACTATACCTCTATGTTCGTAGGTCTAGCTAAGCAATTAGCGTACTAGTCAATCTCCGTATTTAAGACACCCTTACTATATAGTAGCTCCCGTAATAGTCAATTTTCCCTAACTACTTTACGCGTAGCTTACTATATAATTTCTATTACCTAAATACCTTTCTTCTTAAGTACTTATAGTCTCGCCTCTAGCTCCTATATATACCCTTTACGCTACTTACGAAGACGATATTAGTTTTCTCGGTTTCGTTTCCGTTCTAATAGTTTATTAAATAGAGTAGGCTATAAGTTAACGCTTATCCGGTAACTAACCCGCGCTATTATAGC
Source organism: Oleoguttula sp. CCFEE 5521 (assembly GCA_036872775.1). Classification (NCBI taxonomy): domain Eukaryota; kingdom Fungi; phylum Ascomycota; class Dothideomycetes; order Mycosphaerellales; family Teratosphaeriaceae; genus Oleoguttula; species Oleoguttula sp. CCFEE 5521. The sequence goes on from JAVRRP010000087.1 coordinate 657, forward strand.
TAATAAGGCTATAGTTAGTATCTTAGATAGGTATTATTAAGCTTAGATAAGGAGTAAAGTAGGTTATTATCACAATCTAACGATTCGGCTATATAATTAGCGCGGGAGCGTATATAGGTATAGCTGCTTAGTTACTTAGCCGTAATTAGTTACTTAGTCGCTTAGTGATTAGTAAGCACTAAGCACCGCTAACCCTAAGTAGAGTAAGCAATACTAGCCCTTATTTAAGGATAAGTATATAGTCTACGGTCTTTATAGTAGATAGTAGAGCTTCGTGCTTAACTTAGCTTAACTATATTATTATACCCTTTACTTCTATACGACTACTAACCCCTTAACGGCTATATCCATATATAGAGACGCTATATAAGGAGTATATTATAACGTACCGTAGTATACCGTAATAGTTATCCCGGACTTCTTACTATAATATCTTACTACTTTAAGATTAGTTTATTACTTACGTAGCTAAACGAGGGATATATAAGTTTCTCTTACAATCGAGGTAGGTATATAATAAGATAATAATAAAACAATTACTACTAGCCTATAGATTAACCCCTCTAATTGCGTAAGCTATAAGACCGTTAGCCCGGTAGTAATAGAGATTGTTCCTCTAGAAGACTATTCTAGTACTTACGTACGCCTAATATCGATTGCTAATAGTTATAACGATACGTATATTAATAAAAATTATCTTACTAATAAAGAATATCTATATTGTAGGTATCTCGTAACGTATAGGACGACCCTAAGCAAGCACTACCTAGATTTTAAGACTAATCGCTACTTTACGTATTACCCGCCTATAACTCGTAGGTAGTACGTATATAGCCGCTAAGCGTGGTGCCTTAGGCATTAAGGCTACTATAACTTCACTATATACTAACTACGCCCTATAACACTTGCTTACCGCTATAAACCTAGCGAACATACTTTTAACCGTATCTAGGTAGCTTTTATACCTTAGGTATTAAAACTAGGGGCCCTTAGTAGCGGAAATTATTAATTAAATCCCTATTAGTACTTAAGCGTATATCCTTAAATATAAGGCGTCGATCTACCTTTACGCGTATCATTTTATAATATATACATTTAGCGTATAAACACTTTATTAGAGCTTTCCTTTAATACGCGCTTCTATCGAGGACTCTACTATTAAAGAACTTATTAATAGCAATAAAGTCGCGGTATAAAGCGATTACTACTCTAGCTACTATAAACGGAAAAAATGATAGCTTTACTTATACCGTTATAACTTACTCGTAATATATAATTCCAAAGAGTAATACTTAGAGAACGTCGGCAATTTGACTCTAGTTCCTCTCTTCTTATAAGAGAGGTTTAGAATACTTTAACAATAACTTTAGTGTAGTACGGAGGGTTTTTCGGTCCGTTAGGAGGGACGTTATTAATTATCCTAAAGGTCTATATACCCTAGCCTAATACGTCTTTACTTCAATATAGAATGTGATTCTAGATACGGATTTATTAGCTAAGGATATTAAAGTTGTTAGCGATACTCCAATAGGCTTAAAGTTATAGTCTTTATCGTTCATACGGATTAGTAATCGCTTTATACCGCGACTTCTCTATTACTACTAACAAGTTCTTTAATATTAGAGTCCTTAATAGAAGCGCGTATTAAAGGGAAGCTAGTACTAGATTAAGGATATGTTTACGCTTAAAAGGTATATATTATGAACTTGTACGCGCGAAGGTAAGATAAACTAGAGTCGTACGTTTAAAGGTATATAGTAAAGTTTTATAAGAATATCAATTAAGAGAGAATTAATATTGATTATATAACGCTAAGTGTTAGCTACGCGGGTAGCGTAGCGTTCTAGAGGCCTCTATACTAAGGGTACCTTATAGCTATTTTTGGAATTTACGGCGCTTATATCTAAGGTAGCCGTAAACCCCTCTTGACGGGACATACTGCGAGACGCTATGTTTCAAGTATGCAGGACCGTCAACCTATGTCGCTATTTCCTTGGATTGTTTTGGCGCGCGTCTCCTACTTGTAGATACCGCAGCGATTGCGTGGGCGGGGCAGCGGGTTGATTCTATCTCGTTAGGGGCAACACGTTGACCACGCGAGGTCGCTGGCAAGGCTGAGCGCGAAGCATTATGCAACTGTTTGTTTCTTCGTCTCCTTCTCGGGGAGATTTGACGACACTGCCATACATGCTCCGAGGCACCGTGTGTTCCACGCAATGATGATTGGGTGACTCGTCTACTTGCATTCACATGTGCGTTATGAACAGGACATCGCGGGCCTTGAGATATACTGGCGGCGATCGTTGCAATTGCATAGGATCTGGGTATGATGACTGAACAATTTTCGAGTTCTATTTCTTCTTTCTTGCCGTGCTCTACATTCTGCAGCTCTTCTGAGCGCTGCCGTCCCACGCTGTGCCAGTATGACGAGGCTGTTCTTCGAGGTGTTGCTTTCTGTAAGTAGTGCTATGGCGCAGGGCAATTCCTGATCGACACGGGGAGAGCTGCCTCTTTTGACGATCGGCATTTACATCCCCCTTCGGCAACAGCTCGACTACGAGGGCACCTTCCGCATCTTCTTCGCCGTTTTCGGCTTCTAAAGCAGACGAGGGCTGTATCATACTAGATGGACTGGGTGGAGATGACCCCATCACAAGATTAACTGTGACACGCCTCACGACGGTCATCGTCAGTAACACTTCTGCCACCACAGGATCGGAGGCATGTCAGAACCAGACAGGTGTCTTGCAGCGAGCTCTATACCAGCTTGCGGCAGCCACACTGGGAGATGACGAATTTTGTCAACACCATCAATCGTGCGGTCGTGACCTACAATTTCACGCTTGGAAATGCGGACTCATACACTACTATCGACGGGATCTCTCATTTGCGGGCGATATCGACGCCGGCTGCGACTAGCCAGTTCATCGAGTGAGTACTGCTCACGAGATCCATGAGTGCTTCCCTGGGAGTTCATAATGTTTGAGGCGCCATTGCACGTTAGAATGCTAAAGCGTCATTAGAACCTTCATCAATGATGACTCTACGACGACCAAGCTCAGTTACCCGGTACAGAAAGGCACCTCTGATCCGAGCGGCTCCCCGAACTGTACGATAGACACTTTACATTGAAGTACGATATGTAAGACGTATCTTGGTAGTCTCGGACTTCCGACTACGACCGTCGATGCCACTGAGCCAGTGATCACGCCAGTGTCTATGAACAGACTGCGCTTCTCGGTAGGATCACCGTCGTAGAGCTATACAGGTCATCTCGACGTCTGATCTGGATCTGACGTGCACACACCCTATTTGCCTGGGCGGCAGAACACCCTCCCTTAGGGAAGGCACCAGCGAAGAAAAGGTGGGCCTGCCAGATATAGGAACTTCACTAATACAACTTCCTAGACTCGGCAACATTCCAGACGAAGCGCACCTGAAACGCAAATCATTAGATCGAGCATTGCGCTCGGAAATTACCAACCATGGTGTAATGACCTAGAGGGAGTGTGGCCCCCGCACATAATCATCCTCATCCTATATCCGTCTATACCCAGACTCCCACCACGTTGGTGGTCTGAGCCTGCAACTGCTTACTCGACCAGATCTCCAGTCCAGAATACTCAGTCAAAGACATCGGTAGCATACCTCTCCCCCTTCACTTTCTCAAACCATTCCTCGGCACTCTTCCGATCCCCACTCTTCCCCATTTTTATCGCCCTTTTCTCATACTGCTCCATGAAGATCTCCTTCACCCTATCGCCAACCCCTTTACTGCCACAGACGAAAACCCTAACCCCCTTAGCCCAGAGCCCTGCTAGCGCATCTCTGTCAGCCCGCAGCACGTCATCAACGTGTTTGTGTCCGTTGCTGAGCTCAGGGGCTTGCGAGTACGCGTGGTGAATCTCCACGGCGCCCAGCTTCTCGAACCAGGTCATCTCATCAAAGTAGAGTAAGTCTTTAGCAGGGTGGCGGCAGCCGATGTATAGATGTGCTGGAGCGAGTTTGCGGCCACCACCAATCTGTGCAGCCCGTTCTTGGATAAAGCCGCGGAAAGGCGCAACACCGGTACCCGCCGCCACCATGATGATGGGCGTGTTCTCATTGTCGGTAGGCAGGTGGAAGGCTGCAGTCGATGGCTTCACAGCGACGTGCACGATATCTCCCGGTTTCAGCTGGGATAGATAGTGGGAGGCCACGCCGATGTAGCGACCTTGGCCAGAACGCGAGGGCGAGTCGACGACGCTGTAGGTTAGAGACGCGACGTGGGGGTTCGCAAGTGGCGATGAAGAGATGCTGTATTGACGGACGCGCATAGCGATGAGGCTTGCGATGAAGGCTGCAAGGGGGAGAGGGATAGATGGGAAGCGCTCCAGAAGGTCGAGCAGGGAAGTGCGTTTGTCAGTGATCTCGGCACAGAAGTTCTTCCCAGAAGCGAGTGATTCGAGCTCGGCATTGACGTCTGCGTCAGTTGCTGCAGAAATTAGTAGTGCGAGATTACGCTTGGTGGCCGGCTGAGAAAGTTCGAGATAGGCGGCAAAGAGTGAGTGAGCCGATATGGGTCCTTTCGGCAAAGTTGTACCAGTTTTGGACGTGATCGTGAGGATGCTGTCCCACGCAAGCCCGAACCGAGTAGCTACCCGATGAACTGTTGCAGATGGATTCAACGGCAATACTGCCAAGTAGTCTCCAGCGCGATATGTGATCTCGGACGGCAATTCAATTTCGATGTGTCTGCTTTCGGGTACTCCAGGTGCTGTCAATGTGCGGGCAGCATTGACTCTTGCCTCGCTTACATCTGCACGTAAGTGAGAAGCGCGGCGACTTGATATCTCGACTTCGAGCACCGTAGGCGAGATGGTGGTCTCATCATAACCTCTAGAATTACCTCCAAACTTTTCTTTCATTGCTGGCCACAGGACATCGTCTTCCCAAATCTGGAATTCACTCACCATGTCACCCTTCTTGGCATCGGCACTACCCATCTGGCAGATCCGATTGCTGCCATGGCTCGCAAGCAAATTGTCGATCCTGGTAGGGATCTTGTGAAATGTACTCGCCCAATCCGAGTGTCCGGCGGCGAATACCACGTGAGTGGTATCCAGCTTCGTCTCCTCCGGCAAGCTTGATAGCCAGTCGTAGTAGTGAGCAGCGTTATCCGTCGGCTGGCCCTCGTATGATGCGGTGACGATCACAGTCGGCTCCTTGCTAGGCTCCTGTCGTGCGACGGAGTCAAGTGGCACCACAGTGGTAGCACGGAATCCATGCGCAGCGGCGTCCGTAGCCAAAGTGTGCGCAAACGCTTCGCAAGTTCCGCTATTGCTGCCAAAGAGGATGGTGAAGGGTATGCCTTGATCATCGGGGAGCACGTTTTCAGGTCTGCTGGTCTCGTGAGTTGGTGCGCCACCACCGATGACTCCAGAGAGTGCATGCTCAACCTTTGTCGCTGTCCAACCCTCGCGGAGGGTCGCACGGACGAAGAAGTCTTTTGGCTTAATGGTCAGAGTACTCTTGAGTTGTAAGTCATAGCTTGGATCGTCTAGTCTGTAGTCGAAGAATTGTAGACACGTAGCAACGACCAGTAGTGCCTCCTGCCATGCGAATGGTTGACCGATGCAGCCTCTGGCACCATTCCCGAATGGCTTCCAAGCAGCTGCTGGGAGTTTATTGAAGTTTTCGTCAAGCATACGCTCTGGCTTCCATTCCTCTGCATCCTCTCCGTACACGGCTGGATCCCGGTGAAGACAGTGCAATGGTGTGATGATCGGCTCGCCTGAATTGACGAGATACTTGGCACCAATGACCGCTCCGTTCTCGCTGTTTGGGGTGACTATGAAGGCTGGAGCAGTGGGTTGGAGCCTGAGAGTCTCCCGCAACATGGCCGAGATCCACGGTAGCTTGTTGAGATCCTCGAATCTAATGCTGCGACCGCCGATCACCGAGTCGACCTCTTCTTGAGCTTTGCGGTATGCCTCAGGTGACTTGAGCATATAGTACCAAAGAAAGCTCTGTGGGGCGTGTTAGCGCGCGTTGTAGACTACCCCCGTCTCTCCGAAAGTCTGAACGCTCCTATACTTCTCCTCGCTTGTCGACTGCAGTAGAGCGCCATACTGACGTGTCTATGGGAGCTCAGGGGTCAGAGCAAAGACGATCGTTATGAGTCTACCCTCTCTCTCCGATTGGGCAACATGTTCACGACTGCAGGTAGGTTTGTAGAAGCACAGGAGCGTTTTGACCTCTGGAGAAACGGCGTGATGTGAGGACGTGGTACTCACTAATAGTCCAGAGGTCGTCTCATGCCCTGCTATCAGGAACGTGATCATGTTCGACGTGATGTTTTCCTCTGGCAACATAGCGCCAGTCTTGGGATCCTCGCCGTTCACCATGGCGTTGAGCAAATCCTTGTTCTCTGGTTTCGGATGCTCGCGCCGTTCTCTCACCAAGTCGGTGGCAATCGATCGCATGAATTCAATGCTCTTAAAGAATTGCGTATCTTCCGCACTTTGAGTGAGTCAGCTACTACTGTGTACCGCTCTCCGGAGCTCCTCTGAAGCCCCTACCGATAGAAAGGCGCCATAAATCCTGGACGTCTGGAGCGGGAGCCGCCGATTTTCAGAAAGGTTGTCATTGCGTCGATGAACGGGTGCATCTCCTCCGCATAGAAGCTGTTGAATCGATAGTCCATTGCACAAAGGGCGAGAGTATCCAGTGTCAGTCGCGTGAAGTCATCTGCGACTGGTATGCGATACTGGCTTCCCATACGCGCCCACTGTAGATTCTGTTAGCCTACGGGCTGACGCTGGAAGCATAACCGAGTCGCCGTACCTTCAATGCAAGTTGGCTGGCGATGTCCTTCATTGCATCGAACATGCCGTGGAGAGGCAGAGGTCCGAAGGCAGGTACAAGGACGCGATGTGCCTGCGAAAGCTGTCAGCGCACAACACATGCAGACCAGTGATGACGCGAAGACCCACGATCTCCCAGTTGGGCTCTTTGTGGAATGCCGTGAAGAGACCATCGTGAATGCCATTCCTGAGCTCTTTGAGGCCACCTGCGACGTCCTTGTGAAAGCGCTTCTCGTCACAGACCTCAGTGGCCAAAGCGACACTGTTCACAAACACCTTGCGTTGCCCCAGGATGTTGAGACTGTAGATCTCGCCTTCTTTGTGTCAGCAGGAAACTCTGATCAAGAAAACCCAATCCATCGCCGGTCTCGAGGAAATATGAAAAGCCGCCTTCGATTGTCCCACACTTTCAACCTCTTGGCGTGATCCGCTCGATAGAGGCCTGGGATTTGAAGACGACTTCGGACATTGTGTGTGTGGCAAGAGTGGGCGTGTAGTCCCAACACATGTGGAATGACTGACCATATTCGGCAGCCAGATTCATGAACGATTTCGTCGGCAGCTCCGGATCGATGCTGGAGACATTGCCGAGGAAGGGCAGTCCCTGGGGCTGGGGAATCGAGACAGTGTCCCGCCTGGCGATTGTAGCCATGGATGTGGCGATCTGCACCACGCGGAGTGTCGGGAGTAAATCCAGTGACCCTCGTGGAAGATGAGACGTGCGGGCTCGGTGGCTAGGGGAGGTGAGGTAAACTCCTTTGGAACTTGGTGCTAACGTTCCTGAAGATGTTCTAAGCAGGATGGAGATACCCCGCAATTGTGGATTGGATCTATGACGAGCAGAGACGGAGGACGTGAGAGGGCAGGCTACGGCCGGACTCAGTTATGCATAGACAAACATTATGAGATCTGCATAAAGAAGCTGACTCCGGGTCCTTTTCATTGGTGTAGGTCACACAAGGCACAGCGATTCAAGGATAGCAGCACGAATGGGCCTTGCAAGCTTTACGTTCTACGTCCGGCGTGCAGGCCATTCTTCCGCTAGCGCATTGAGCAATCTGGCTAGGAGAGGACATGCTCCAAACATTACGTGTAGCCATTCCATGCGTTTATTCGATGATCTGCGTGTGCGAGCCGAGCACCCATCATGGTGTCTCTTCCTCATGTTCAAGGTCGCGTGCCGTAATCATGCCATAGTAGGACCGATAGCATGAGAAGGCAACCTTGAGATCCTCTGGTCTCTACAAGAGATTGCTGTGTACGAAAAGACTCGACCGACTTCCTCCTTGTGCGAATGCTTGCTATTGACGACATCGGGATACCGAAGTGGGACCCTCCGAGGCTTAGCTCTAGCTGCCAGAGGAACATCCTGACGCCCGTTTCGACCACATACTCCAGGAGCATTCGGTGAAGGTGGAGGTGCGGGGAGGGCTGCGATCTACCTCGAGGAGAAGCATGTCAGCCTGAGTGATGCTGCCACTCCTGTCGTGCACCGCCGCGCTCATCGCTGCAGCCAGTGCTCTGACCGTCCCAAGTACACAAATACCGATCGTGGATGTTTTGCCCTTTCCAGTGGGTCCAACAAAGCGGCGTAAACTACATGGGCGGTTCCTACACATCACAGACATCCATCCCCATGCGTTCTACACACTCTACTCCTCCACTGCTCAAGATGCTGCATGCCACCGAGGACCCGGTCCGGCAGGGCTGTACGGTGCAGAAACGAGCAAATGCGACAGTCCGTTCGCCTTGGTGAACCAGACCTTCAAGTGGATTGAGAAGGAGTTCAGAGACAATGTCGACTTCATCGTCTGGACCGGATACTCTGCCAGGCACGACAACGACGAGCACTTTCCACGTAATCTTGCGCAGGTTGCGGGGCTCAACGAGATGCTCGTACACAAGATGTACGAGAGCTTCGGCAAGAGGAATGTTGACTGGGAGGACGAAGATCCGAACAACGACTATGTGATACTCATCATACCCACCCTTGATAACAACGACGTGCTGCCGCACAACATTATGCAGAGGGGACCGAATCAACGGAGTCGGGCGTACATTCGCATCTCGCGCCAATTCATTCCTGAACCGCAGACACACTCTTTTGAGCAGGGCGGCTAGTTCTACGTCGAGGCGATTCCAGGCAAGCTTGCCGTGTTCAGCCTGTATACCCTGTACTTCTTCACCGCGAATACGGCAGTCGATGGCTGTGCAGTGAGGACAGAGCCTGGCTACCGGCAGATGGAGTGGCTCCGCACTCAGTTGCTGTTCATGCGCGATCACGGTATGAAGGCCATCTTAATCGGTCACTCACCACCCGCGCGAACAGACGCAAAGACGCCGAGGGACGAGACTTGCTGGCAGGAGTACACGCTGTGGATGCAGCAGTATCGGGACGTGGTGATTGCAGGTCTGTGGGGACACATGAACTACGATTACTTCTTCTTGCAGGACTTTAGCTCTCTGGCCGCGTTGAAATAATTACCGGTAGCGGAGGAGGGTTTGGCAAGGGTATCGCCGAGACATTCCTCAACCAAGGCGCAAAAGTGATCATCGCGGACTTTGTCGAGGACCTCGGGCAGAAGACGGCTTCGGAGCTGAAGTGCGAGTTCATCAAAGCCGATGTCACGAAGAAAGCGGACTGGGAAAAGATCTAGAAGTTCGCGGACGAGAAGTTCGGTACGATCGATACAGTGGTAAATAACGCTGGTGAGTTGCCCGAGACACAGGTGGCATGGATAGGACTGCTGACAGAGGGCTGCCAGGGACGACATATCGTAACAAGCCGACGAATGATGTCACGGACGAGGAGTTCGACAAGGTGTTCATCGTTAACGTTAGGTCCATCTACTACTCGGCGAACGTGATCGTCCCATACCTGCAAAAGAAGGGCAATGGCGGAAGCGTAGGTCCTCGATGGAGCTCCCTATCGACGTTGCTCCTAGCTAAACGCGCTTACAGTTCGTGACTATCGCCTCTACAGCAGGGCTCCGTCCACGAGGCGGTCTGACATGGTACAACGCCTCAAAAGCCGCCGTCATCAACGCAACGAAGAGCATGGCAGTCGAGTATGCATCTGACAAGATCCGCTTCAACAATGTCTGCCCCGCTGTAGGACTGGGCACAGGATTGTATGTACAGAAGAACCGTATTACAGGATTCGCGGAGACTGACAAGACTTCGCAGGTCGGATCTGTTCCTGGGCAAGCCCGAGAACGAGACGAAGTTCATGGCCACCGTGCCAATGGGACGTGGGAGTACGCCGGCGGACGTCGGCAATGCGTGCGCGTTTCTGGCGAGCGAAGAGTCATCCTTCTTGACCGGAATCGACATCTCTGTGGATGGCGGTCGATGTGTGTAGATTTGCCGGTGTCAGACACATGTAAGTACAATTAACGGCCGTAACTTCAATTACGGTGACCGAAGGCTATCATTGCGATAAGCCACCTATCAGTCCTTGCAGGAATATCGCAGCCGCCATGGCTCCAGGATCTGGTGGCATGTCTGCGGATTTTGCTTGCTCGCCAACGTACGTTGCTAGACTTGGTAAGTGTGCATACAAATGCGATTTTTAGATCGCCATCGACCTACCTCGACCAAACTTCGCCTTCATGCCTGCTGTACTCTTTGCTCCTCTTTCACCCGCCTGTACTGCCTTTGCAAAGTCTCCGTCTTCCTCGAACGACTCGCAGAATGGGATCAGCGTGTCCATGACTGTCCTACCACGGACTGCTGCGCTTGTGTACCCCATCAAGTTCCGCAGTGCGCCACCTGCAGCTTTGCCCATGAGCTTACCATCAAGCTGCTCGTTTGCACCGCCCTGGGCAAAGAGCTGCCTCAATTGCGTCGTGAAGCCAGCCAAGATGATCGCGATGATCGCGCCGAATGTGCCACCGATCTCCTCCACTGCCTCGTCAACCTCGTCCAGAATGTGGAACAGCGCGTCAGCCTTACAAAGCCTTGCATCTAGCTTCTTCAGCACCCCTTGACACATGCCCACCACTGCCTCCCCACAGTCGCCGTCTCCCATCTGTATGTCCCACTTTGTGATGTCCGGCTCGGCTTTCATGGCAGCGTCACAAGCTTTCCGCAACGCGCTTTCGATTGTCGCTGGGTCGACTTTGGGACCACCCGCTACCTCAGTACTAGCAAGCTTGTTTGTTTGCACGGACTGCTTTGCTGCTTTCGCCTCCCTGTACCCGTTCTTCGGCCAAGCCGGCGCCCGAGTATCTGAATCCAGGAGTTCAAGCAGTTGTGACACTGGTGTCTTTGTCGCTCGCTCGATTCCGGATATATTCAGAAGCGAAAGGGACCAGCCTGGTGCGTTCAGCGATGTCTCAAAGCAGGATGTGTACTCTCGAGTCGGTGTGATCTTCCAGTCTTTCTTCAGATTTCTCCCCACAGTGGTCGTCAATGCCTCAAGCTCGAAGTTCGACATGCCACCGAAATTGTTGATCAGTAGTAGCACGACATCATCAGGCTTGAAGTCCACGAAAGCGCGGTCTTTGTCACTTGGGTCCAAGCAGTACTTTAGCATATCTGCCACCAAGTCGTCTACCTTCGGCATGGGTCCGATCTCGTGTAGTCCCGGCTCATTGTGGATGCCCATCCCTAGAACGTAGGCGTCTCCTGGTATACTTCGATGATGCTCTCGGCCTGGAATATGACAGTGATCTAGCGAGGAGCCGACTGTGACGCAATTGTCGTTGACAGATTGCCCAATGTTGTAGCATGTGTCGAAATCGTAGCCGGCATGTGATGCACTCTCACACAGCTTCAGCACTGGTGGGAGTTAGCCCAACGTCACTTCTACTTCAGAAGCCCTTACAGCACACTAACGAAACAAGTTGCCCGCCAGCCCTCTTCTCCCCAGCGCCTCCGTATGTTTCCTCCCCAATGCAACATCGTCTGTCATTCTCAATATTTCGACCCTCCCACCCTTTCCTAGCGCCTTCTCTCGCGCCAACCCGAAGTGCAGATTGTCCCCGGTATAATTCGTGATGCACAGTATGATGCCCGCCTCGCTCGTCACATGCTCAACAGGAGCCATGACCTGCTTTGCGCTCGGGCTTGCGAAAACTTCGCCGTTCACAGTGGCGGCAAGCATGCCGTCGCCCACGTAGCCACTCCATGCTGGCTCGTGGCCTGAGCTACCGCCAGAGATGTTGATCACGTGGGATGGGGAGTGCGTCTTGTCGTAGACGACCTTTGCTTGGGCATCGAGGGCTAGGTGACTATCGCGAAAGACGAGAGACTCGAGTCCGAGGGGTACGATGCCCTCGGTAGCATGGAAGAAGTACTTGGTGCTCATGATGAAGGTGTTTGACAGACGAGGGATCGCAAGGAGATAGTGATGTGAGCATATAACCTACCTTCGTCTACCAATGATGATTGCACTATGCCGGTAGTCCTTTATGGATATGAGACTCGTTCGGACGAAGAGTGAGAGCTCGATCAGCTGCGACAACTTTTCGGTCGGGTATCTCCAAAGGGTAAGCCGTAAGGTGGCCTCGGCGCACAAGGCTGTTCCCGTCCCGACGGCCCTTCCGTCTGCTCCGGCACAAATCACTCTGCTTGCAGAGACTTAGAGAGATTTAAGCTTCCTTTGCCATCCTTCGAGTTGTAACGAGTTGGTCACCATGAAAGATGTGCCCTTCCGCAAGCAGTCTTTCACCTAAGAGATAGACACGCCCCCTGTGCTCGCAGCACCAAGTGCATTGAGCGCTTTGGTAGCCTGCTCTTCGGAGCACGCAGACACCACAGCCTGTCGTCCGTGCCTAGCATACACTACTTCCCGATGTCAGACATGACCCACTGTAGGATGCAACATCGACTATTTGTTACAGGCGCTTCGGGAGGCTTTTGCATTTAGCGTAGTGCGGCTGATATTCTGCATGTCAGGTATAAAGCGTGAGTGATTTTTCAGGCCCCCCCATTACACGTCCCACGATCTACTTTCAAGTCGACTTCCATACCTTCCAGGCTGCCCACTCTCAGTCTGAAATATGGCAACCACAGAACCAGTGATGGTCCACAGCGCGTGGCACAGCCCCGAGCATTTTGGCCCATTGAAGAATTATCTCAAGTCACAACTTCAAATGCCTTCCCTTCACTCTCCCCAGCACGCAACGCAACAGCAATCCCGACCCAGCCACCTTCGACGACGACATCGCAATCCGTAAAGCCATTCTCGCAGCTCTAGAAGACGGAGACGTCGAAGTCCTAGCCCACAGCTTCGGCGGCATGACATCCATGTCCTCTCTCGCAAAACTCTCACCAGGCCCTCACAAAGCAGCAGGCTTCTCCACAGCCGTTACACATGCGATCCTCATCGCCTGATGCTTTCCCCCAGTCGACGCCGGATTCGCCGAAGTGATAATCGAGGGCACACCGACCATTGGCGTACCGGATGGCGCATTCGTGGCCATGGGCCCTGGCAGAGCCGAAGACTACTTCTATAACGACCTCCCTGCTGCCGAGGCGGAGGAGTGGATGCAGATTCCGAAGCCTGGCTCTATAGCGGCTCTCATGGGCAAGGCGACGCACGCTGGGTGGAAGGAGGTTCCCGTTCATTATCTTTTCTGCGCTGACAACCAGGCGCTTTCGGAATACACGCAGAGGGCGATCATTGAGATGGCTAAGAAGCGTGGTGTGGAGTTGAGGGTGGAGGAGCTGAAGGCTAGTCGCAGTCCATTCTTGAGTATGCAAGAGCGGACTGGGGACTTTGTGAGGCGCACTGTGGGGAAAGAGGTCTAGATTTCCTCTATAGTTGGTGTATGCAGCGATCAGATTGGGTGACATGGTGCAGCACGGAGTGTTACCACGGAAGGTTCTTAGATGCTCACGCCGCCTTCCTCAACGTCCATGTCCACGTCCTCTGGGTCGTCGAACAGAGTTCGATAGGTTGTAGCGACCTCCTCACAAGTCCAAAGAGTGGACCTATCCTCGCTGCCGCGTAGTGGATTTGTTGCACTTAGGAATTGCCAGTTTATGCGGAGTGCACGGCGTGCTGCTCGGATCTGACCGGAAAGCTCATTCAGTGTCTTTCCGAGGTCATCGTGCTCTTGTACCAAAGCCGCGACTGGCCTTCCATACACCCAATCCAGTCTCGTCACAGTCGCGAGACGGGTCCTTTCCCCAGATCGGAAGCTATTCATCAGCAGCTCGCAGTCCTCTAGTAGAGTGTCTACTACGTCTCTCGATCTTGTCATTCTCGCGCGCAAGTGAGAGATCAAGAGTGTCCGGGGGCGCGTAGCATGACGCAGATACTCGCGTGCGGTGGTCTGTAGCATGACAATAGCACGCCCCATGAGGTGGAGCGTGTGGTTTTCGTTATTGACGTGGGTTAACGGCGCAAGCACGTACAAGGACGAATGTGCAAGGAGCGCGTTTTTGCGTAATTGAGGTAGACAGGAGGCGTTCCACGATCTTCGCTAATTGCACTGGGCTTTCCACATTGTTTTCGAGAACCTCGGCCGCGAGGAAGCGGGTATCTTCGTCAATCTTGTTGATCAAGCGCGTGATGACTTCGAAACTTGCCGTATTGAGCGACATGCGAGTGAAAGAGCGTCGTGGGCATGGGGAGTGTAGGTGATACAAAATCCGCGACCAAGGATAGGACGTAATCGTGCTTAGCGTCGTTCGGATCTGGGCTATCGACGATGCGTTCGCAGAAGTCTTGAAGTGTGGTAGCAGGCGGGACGTGACGCGGGTCGTTGACAAGCAGTGCAAAGCCATGGTCGTTTCGTTGGTAGGGCGCCTCATGTTGTGGGTATACTGACGTTGATGCAACCAGACATGGCTTATGGACAGTCGTGGTCGATGCTTGCGGTTCTGGTGTTGCGTTGTAACTTAGAGTGTGACCAGGTGTGAGCGCGCTCCAATCCAGAAAGTGCGACCCATGCTCTAGCACATTCACTTCACCATACTGGTTCTCGTCAGCCGTCCGCATCTGCGTGCGAACCTGTGTCGCCGACTATAGCACAAAACTTAGCATTTCTTAGGCGCTGAGAGATGCTGGAATAGACTAGAGCATGCTGGAACGATCGGGCCAACCGACTAATTGACTGCCTCACAGCTTCGCCTTCTCGCCACCAAGCTCGACCTTCAAAGCTTCCCTGAGCTGCAGAGCCAACGACCTCGCCTCTTCCTTGTCAAGATCTTCTCTCGTCCCACGTCCGAACTTCTTTCAGCTCTTAAGCATGCTGTAGTCGACTTTACCTCTGCCTCCAATTTCCAGCCTACCCTGCTGATACCTTGGTATCAGATGGAAGTGCACATGTGGCACGATCTGCGCGGCACGCTCGCCATTGTTTTGTACCACGTTCCAGTCCTCAATGCCGGTGACTGCGCAAAGAGCTGAAGATGCTATCGGTAGCCATTCGCCAATCGTTTGGGACACCTCCTTGGCCTACGCTGCGGTCTTCTTTGATGCCCAGTCGCCTTGCTGAGGTGGTGCGTACATATCGAACAGCTTCTCGTAGTGTGGCCTCGTAGTCAGGAGGATATGGCCGGGAGCTGTGGGCATAATGTCCAACAACGCCATCACCTGGGGAGTGGACAAGATGAGGTAGCAACCTGGTCCACGGACTTTGGGTCAGGGTTTGCAGGAACAGGGGAGGAATCTGCTGGGTACGATTTGGCAATCTCGCAGAAAGGGTACGAGACTGGGTAGTGCCTGGTCATGGACGCCATAATCACCTTTAGAATTAGATCAATGATATGCGCATGGAATCCACCACAGCAACTCTCTATTACGCGTTGCGGAAGCTCGTTTGCGCCAACCGATGTCCGAGGTCCAACGGTTGATGGAATTACAGCTTCCACGCCGAGACTAGCCGTGTATGTCCATTCCGGACCGCACCTTAGTCTACTTAGCGAGCCTCATAAGACCAAAAACTTCCAAATTCTGCGCCAGGAGGCCTAACTATTCGGCGCGCAAGCTCATCAAATTGCATCCTCAAGGTGCAACAGAACCTTCGCGCCACCGACATTGCCAACGACCACTTCTTTAAGCGGCCTGGAATACGCGTCCGCACAGCTCCGCTGGACTCGTCAGCGCTCGCATTCATGTACCCAGCCCGTCTGCGCAAACCATCTTCCCGTTGATCTAGCATCTGTCAATTTGAATGCCGCCCCTTGATCCGTTCCTTCGCGCCTTCTTCCGAAGTCCATACCCATCGCAGTGCCAGCACGCGAGCCACCATGTCCTGCTCGTTCCCACCACAGAAGTCCTCTTCTCCTCCAAGGACCGCGAGGCGAATGTCTCCTACGCGGAGCTCGCAAGTAGTGAGGAGTTCCTCGCCAGCCATGTCCTCCGAATACCGGGCGGCGCACCACCGCAGATACTTGCTGGGGGAGGCAATGTGCGCGAGGCGAAGGGAAAGGCGAAGCCGTACTCGACTATCAACGGCAGGACGGTAGTTGTCAAGGATACCTTTGTGTACAGCAATAGGGGCTTCAAGACGTTGAATCAGGCGCAGCTACTGAGTGATGCGATATACTACCCGAACTCGCACGATGGGCAGCAGTGGTTGGTGTACTACATCTCGCGCCCATTGATCAGATCGTTTCAGTCGACGCCTCTGTTTACGGCCATCATCAGCGATGAGCCTAGTAAGGAGCGGAAGCGATCGCTGGCGGAGGCATTGGGAGCGAGATCGCAGAGGTCGAACACCGGCCGATGGTCCCTAAGAAGCGAATGGTGAAGAGCTTTGGAGACTTGCTCTCACAATTCCCGAAGATCTCGCGACAGATGCAAGTGGGTTTGGAGAAGGTCGTACGCGAGTTCATCACTGCGAATGGTCAGCCGATACGCAAACGGGACTCGCGGGGTTCACGGACGAGCTCGCATCGATCGACCCCATCCTTGAGTGACTCCGTGAGCTCTGTACAAAGCTCGCTCTCAGGTAGCTCGACAGTCCATCACACTGCGCTTGAGCTCGAGCTGGAGGAAGAGTCGATTAGGAGCTCACTTGAGACAGCCATCAAATCTGCCATTGGTCTGTTCCAAGGCGTTGACAAGACGCAACTGTGGCTACTAGGTGCCAACACCGAGCTCACAGGCCCTGTGGTTGAGCGCATGATCGAGCGCTATGTCACAGAACAGGTGCACGACCAGACGCTATTCCCGCGCGTGTGCGCAGTGCGTAGACTTGATGACGCTGAGCTTGACAGCAAGATCCGCAGAATGGCAAACGGTGACACCGCGCAAGTCGTTATTCCGATCGAGGGCGGGATGCAGGGTAAGCGAGACTTGAGTCGTAGGCTTGACAAAAGCATCGAAGCTTTCAAGAAGATGGGCGTTGCGAGCGGTCCGCAGGAGATGCTCGAGATTCTTCTAGATACGCAGAAAGCTATCACCTCAAGTGCTGAAGAGACAGCCAAGAGCAACGGTGATGAGAAGCTACCCTCTAGCCTGACAATCAATGCTGACGTATTGGTGTCGATGCTGTTGATTGTGGTCATTCGAAGCTCTGCGGGACATCTACACTCGCGATTCCTGCAAATACGATATTTTACTCTCGTTGATGAGGTAGAGACAGGTGAGCAAGGCTACGCTTTAGCTACCCCGCAGGCAGTCCCCGCGCATATGTCAGGTCGCTCGAAAGCACTGCGTCGACCAAGTCAGCGCAAAAGAGCGTTGTGGCAAGCGGCGAAGTCAGGAGACATGCAAGCCCTGGAAGCGATATTGCAGCCGGAAGGTCTGATCAGCGACAAGGTGTCGGAGTCACCAATCGCGTTGGAGGACTCATCAGACGGCGATATCTCAGTCGAGCTTGAGAATGGAGATGAGAATGAAATACCGTGACTCGCTCCCATCGGGCCAGATGGCGGTTTTGGATTGCTACAGCACGTGCTCCCATTCCAGAAGCCGCCGACGCCACCGCCGGATGTGGGCGACGCTGAACCTGTTAAAAAGAAGAAGCGGGTGTCTACGGCACCTCGAACCCAGTCGCAGTCGTCGACGTACTCATCGAGACCTCACTCGCGCACCAAAAGCGTAGACTCGACATCAGATTGTAGTGTGCACGACGACATCTCTGCTGAGAAGCTAGCGCAGACGCGGGATGACAATAGTAGCTCAATACTCATGATGGCGGTCGATGCTCGGCAAGCCAAAGCACTACGTTGCTTACTTGGCATACCTGCGCAGTTCCGCGCCGACCTCGTACTTGACGATGTCAACAACGAAAGGACGACACTACTGAGCTCAGCAGTGGAGTCCGGTGACCGGCTTGTCATCAACGACCTCTTATCGTATCTTGAGCTCAATGCTTCCTCCGCCCAACTCGAGCATCACCTGCGTGTAGAAGACGGCAAAGGTGGCTGCGTCGCACACTATTTGTTCAATCAGCCCCAGCTGATACAACGCTTTGGAAAGAAGCTGCCTTGGCGACTCAAAGACCAGAACCGACAGACGCCCCTGTTTACGCTCCGTAGATCGTAAGATGACGGGCAGTACCACTCCATGATCGTCGCTGCCTTAAGTTTAGCGACCGAGGCGCAAGGAGATGGTCGGAGGCTACACTTGATGATTATGTGGACGCGAAGGGCAATACGTTGCTGCATATGGTGAATGACATGGACGCCACGGTCAGGTTATTGCGGCACTACGACTCTGATGTGAATGCTGCGAACGACAAGCATTTCACACCTCTGATGGGTGGGAGCAAGTACAGACGTCTCAATCTTATGCGGGCTCTCTTTGGCGACCTCCGAACCGATCTGACTCTCCGTGACTTGCGTGGCCTCAGCGCCGCGGAGCTGGCGAAGGACGATATGTGCGCAACAATGTTGACGACCTCGTGTTGCTCTCTTCGCCACTGGGCAGTGATGGCAGAATCAAGGAATCTTTCTTCGTTGAGGACGCAACAGTGCGACTAGTGCTCAAATCCGGCACAAGAAATACTGCGAACGGCCTCATCACAGTCACGACCTGCCGTTGCGCACCCGCTGACTTCGAGAACTTGTTGAAGTAGCTTGCGATTGAGCATCCTGCGTCATGGCTCGCGGTGCCTTCGAATCTTCCCTCACCATTCATAATTCCATCGAAGCCCTCCCGTGCGATACTGCGAGACACGCAGATGCGTCTTGATGCGTTCTTTCACACTTTACTCTTACGTCACACCTTTGCGACGCATGAGCTAGTCTGAGAGTTCTTCCTCATGCCTGAGATGACCCAGGAAGCGTCTCTTCACCGCAGTTAGCGCAAGGCTGCCGCAAGAGTCGATAGCGTCAAGGAGGATTACGAGTCACTGACGGAGACTACTGAAGTTGAGAATTTCGTCGCGTACGCTAGAGAACAGGTTCGCAACGTCACTGGCTCTACTCGCCGCATAATCCACGCAACGAACCCGCATCGTATACGACAAGTTGACGTCTACGCGTCCACCACTCTCGCGACCACAGCCCTCAACACGCTCAGGGTTTTCCCTGCAGCCCACCTCAGCGCCCTGGACCGCAACACCCGTTCCCTCTCCTCCACCGACGCAAATCCGATGGCCACTCTCTACTACAGCCTTCACTCAATTCACATCTCCCTCTCCGCCCTGCAGACTGCCCTCAACCGCCCCGCCTACCTCGTCGGCAGCATGACCTCCACTCAACGCACCATCTCTCGCGCGCAGAACAGAGTTTCGCGCTCCGCCCGCTGGACGCCGAATATCGGTCTCTTTGAGATTAGCAAAAAGGCTACCACGCTCGATGCTTGGGCAAAGGCTGAGAAGGCGAGACAGGAATATGAGGCATTAGGGTGCGAGTTGAGATATAAGCAGGAGCTTTTTGCGGGACAGTTGGCGGGGTGGCAGGAAGACCATGTAAGAAGTGGGAGGGAGATGTTGAAGGTCTTGGCGAGGGAGATGATTGTGAAAGAGAAGGAGAGGTTGGAGGGGTTGAGGCGGGCACTTGAGGGTACGAAGAAAGTAGGGGAAGTTGGGTAATAGGATTCTGCACCCCGTTGAACATTTACTCAGCATCGACTACGGTGAAGTCAGGGCGCTGCTTTTGTGCTGATGTAGGAGACCCAGCCGCAATACCCCTTGTCATCCACGGTCTACTTGACCACCGATGATCTCCGAGAATATTGGAGAGCCGATCGACACGTCGAAGGATCTTGTATCACGGGCTGCGGTCCAACGAATATTTGATCCTGCCTCCCTAAGTTACCTGCTCGCAAAGCACAGCCTGTGAACAGGTGAAGCTGATGATCTGCAGTCAGAGCAGTGCCCGTTTCTCGTTGCGTTACACTGCTCAAGTATCCTGTGCCACTACGACAGAGCTGAGACTCGCGCAAGCGGAACGACGTTGACCCACACACAACGCTCGTGCGTTAGCACATTATGCACGACCAAAAGTGAGGCGCTTGCTACAAGTGGTGCCTATTCTCGGCGGTGGCCGGGCGCCCATAAACCTCCGAAGTCGATCCCCTGACCCTAGGGTTCAGCGTCCGAATCACAGAGGAGAAGGGCAAGGCAAGCATACCAAGATCCTCTTCCACGGAGCTTGACATGCTTGGCTGTACGACAGGAGGCTCCGACGTCTGTGTGTTACATGGCTGTATCATCAGTAGACAAAGAAGATTGGTGATGTGGGTGTTGTTTGTGATCTTCCCATGACCAATTGGACTTCGTCAAAGTATTGGAACGGTAAGCTCAGCCTCACGGAAAGCAAGTCTAGGCGCCCATGAACAGGGTGATTCATGATGAGGATTGTGACAGTCGATCCAGAAGAGAAGAATGGTGCGCTCACATCGAAGCCTCACAATGCCGGCGATCAGCTCTGGATGACCTGGGGGAGGGTATAAAGAGGACACCGATGTCCGTCCGAAGTCCAACGACCCAATTTATACCAGCAACTTCGAACACCAGCTCTCAAATACAGCAGCCGTCCATAACAACCGCAAATACCGTTTTACTCGGTCAACATGCTTCCCACCAAGACTCTCATCCTCCTCTACACTTCTCTCCTCTCTCTAACCTCCGGTGCCGCCCTCCAGGGTGCGAACGCCAACCCCATCGATTCCGATGCCGCTGCCGCTACTGCCATCGCTTGTACGACCGCCAAATTCAACGAGCTCATGTTCACCGACTCCCTCACGACTTTCCAGTCCGCCCGCGCTGCTAAGAATCCATCCAGATGTGATTGGTCGTCCGACGAGTGCTCGAATTCGCCTGAAAACCCGGATGGCGTCAAGTCAAAGCCGTCCTGCGAGAGGCATGATTGTGGGTACCAGAACAGCGACAAGTTGGGGATCTGGAATGCCGATCTCAAGAAGAAAATCGATGGCAATTTCTATGATGATTTGAAGAAGGTATGTAAGGATCTAGGCGGGTTGAGCGTGTTGAAGCAGCCGGAGTGTTATGCGACCGCTTGGATCTACTATGAGGCTGTGAAGGCATTCGGAGGTTAGAGTGAGCATGCTGACAGGGTGAAAGGTGGTCATACGCAGTAGAAGGTTGGAGTCTTGCGAGAGACGCAATCATAACGAGGCCCAGAATGGCGGGTTAGGGCGAGTGAAAAATGAGTTGAATGACTGCTTCTAGATGACCTGACCCAAGCTTCGGATGATTGCCACTCATTTCGATTGTAGATAGCGATTTTGCTTCCAAATCTTTACCGTGTATGTCCTCGGGCCTCCAGCTTCTGTTGCCGTTAGACCGTCACCAGCCCAATTCAAAGCAGTGAATCTCGCATCGAAGCGCAACTGAGGGCCCCGCTGCTTTGCAGGGTGCCATCTGCAAGGAGGAACGTTTGTGTAGGTATATTGACACCGCATGTGACTTTGGACCGTGACTGTAGTAGCAACGCATCCGCGACACGTGGCATGCGGATTATTGCGCTCGCTAAGCAAATCGATCAACACGCGTGGGACGGGCGGCTCATCCCCTTGGATGTCAGCCTCAGACATCGGGTGCTCGCCCTTGGACTTGAGCAAGACCCAACGCATGCCGTCGACAATGGTGTCTATGGCATCGAAGTCATCGTTGTCGAACGCGAATTCGTAGAGCTGAAGAGGGAGTCGAGCGTTGAGCAAAAGATCTGCCAAACTAGTCTGTGGGGCACAAGACTAGCATAGGCAAGCAGTACATCGAAGCTGAGCGGTATGTACAAGATGGCGATGGAGCCTAGTGACGTGAGGTTCGCGGTTCGAGTGGCTTCGACTTCGTTGAGAATGGCAAGCGCTTTGGAACGTTGCTCGAGGTGTGTGCGGTGAACAGCCACGAAGTCCTCAGGCGGTCTTGCGCCGCACGGGGTGAGTAGGACAATATCCACCAAGCTACTGTTCGGGTGAGTCCAGAGCTGCCCGTTGGAGATTCCGAAAGAGGCCGGCTTACCTGCCAGTGCTGAGTTGTGCCATTTTACCGCAACAAGCGTGCGTGAGAGATGTTCGCAGATGCTGTCGCTTACTCGAGCGGCAGTTGGTGAGTATGCAATTCCTCTTGTATGCATGCGGCGGTTGCAGATCAGGCAAGAGACAGCATTCACTTTCACGTGCTCCAAGAGCGCATGCGGGTGAAAGCTCAGCTTTGTAGCATGTAGACATGTGGCAACCCTTGCTGGTCGAAGCGGTGCATGTCGAACTCTTGTTAAAGTGTCCAGCACACTGCTTCAATTTCTGCGGAACATAGCCACAGAAATGGTGAAGGCCAGATCCCAAGGCGACGGCTGCCTACCATCGCGAGGGGTACCAACACTCCACTGCCATTACTGTTGTTTCGCACTCTCACATGCACCCTCAGTCTTCCCCTCTTCCTCTAGCGCAATCCTCCGCCCCTCCACAGTGACATACAAGCTCCTCCCCGCAGCCTCAAGTGTGGTAATCAAGCTGCCGCCCAATCTCTGCAGCATAGCCACTAGCTCTCCTCTCAGCCCAATCATACCGCCCTCAATACTTCCCACCCACTTCGTCCCCTCAGCATCAAACACCTTGCCCTCCACCCTCGCGCCAAGCAAGAAACATGAGCTTTTTGCAGTCCGTTCTGCACACCCCTTCGTAATACCCCGGGTTCGCCCTTCGCTTCGGCGCAGGAAACTGCTTAATTGGGACCAGTATGCTCAACGCAGCTTTAACGTGCGCAGGACTCACGTCTGGGAATGTGAGCACTGCCATAGGCCTTGAGAGCAGTGGCTCAAGCCCATGCCGTAGCTTTGCGTTCCGTTTTGCGGCTTTTCGTGCTTCGGCTGAGAAACCATGTGCGGCTTTACCTCCTGAGGGGTCCCAGCACCCCACTACTTTCGAGACGCAGGCGAAGATGCCTGTCTGCACAATCTATATCTTGCTGCCCTTCACGACTCCATTTTCGACGGCCAGCTCGGCGTCTGCTTTCGCAAGTGCGGTCGCGAGCTCACGTCCTATGCCCACCCATTCCACCGATTTGAGGTTGTTGTGTTGGAAAAGAAGCATCGGTGGAGTGGACCGGAGGAGTGATTGATATTGCTGGTGGAGCTGTGATTTGCGGTATTGGGGTGGTTTGTAGGCGCGTGGTTGCGTAAGAGGGTAGTGTCGTAATGGTGTGTTTGAGGCAAGCAGCTGGGTCATTGGTGCTGCTGGTGTATTTGTTGAAGCGAGGGAGGCGAGGCGACATTAGTGGCATGTCCATTGGGGAAGGGAGGTGGGCGTGTTGGGAAGGCGGAGGTGAGACGGGCACAGTCGGGGGCGGGGAGGTGTCGTTATTATGATTGACCGGAGTGGGAAGAGGATGGGCTGCTTAGGTCGACAGCCGTCGTACATTGAAATGATACAGTACGCTTCATGGCATGTAGTCGATGCAGACGTATAGTTGCGGAGATGTCGGGAGTGAAATATTGACACTCCCCCCTTGCAACTCATACCTTACGGAAGCATTTGCTACACACACTTGTGAAGGCGATCGAGCTATTCGACACCCAGGATGCCACCTCTGGCGACTATCGACGCGCTCCTCAACCTCGCTGCCGACGCCCCCGCCGCCGTCATCTCCCATCTCCGCTCTGACCCCACATTGGCCTCCGCTCAAGATTCCCATGGCCACTCCCTGCTGCATGCGGCGGCCTCATACGCGCACTTGGACTTGGCACGCACTTTGTTGAACGAGTTCCGTGTGTCTCCAGATCTCCTCGATGAGGACGGCGAGACTGCACTCTTCAATGCCGAGACTGCTGAAGTCGCTACCGTGCACGCGAGCTGGGTGTAGACTCCAGCATACGCATCGAGGACGGTCACACCGCCGTGGAGAGGCTTGCTAATGAGGACGAGTCGCCAGCTGTCGCTGCCCTTACGATCACTTGAGGGTACGAGAGGGAGTGCACGGAACGGCAGCGCACCCGCCATAGAAGCACCTCAATCGCTCCCGCCACTAACCAATGGTGTCCACATCAACGTTGGGACGATGCAAGCAGACGGAATTGGTGGCGAGGCCGATGCTGACTGCAGACGGCGCATCGAGGAGCGGGCTGCTAGAGGTGGCTTCGAAGGAGAGGAAGGGCAACGAGACTTGAGAAGTCTCATCGAGGACGCTGTGCTTGGCATATCGCCTGATGCACAGGGAGTGCGGACGAGGAGACGACTCGGGTGACAGAGCACGAGCATGCTTGAGCGAAGCCAGACTTTCCACAAGCAGGCATAGACTGCGGCTGGGCACATCGGAGACCAGGAAGCGCGCAACCTCCAAAAAAGAACGCAGAAGGTCTGTTGAGCGATGCTCCTGGGTGTCTCTCATCAGCTGCGCGTGCAGATCCAAGTCGTCGCAGTTTGAGAAATGATGCCTTTCTTAGCTTTAGCGGATGCATCGAGAGACACTCAGGAGCATCGTCTCGGATCTACTCGTCTATCGCTTATGATGTAGTCCAATCGGCTATTAAGACGGCAAGCAAACCCTAATTTGGATGTTCACAAGGAGTGTCTAAGCATACAAAGACAGAGGCCTAGCAGCGCATTCGCATCTTGAGATGCAGGGAATTTCCACGCTGTCGAAGAGGACGCTGTCGTAGAGTGATGGTTGCCACGACTGGCGTGAGCGGCACTTAATGCACGCACCTGTGAGGCATGTCAAGAATCAGGCAATTGGCTCCATGTGGCCGCTGTGGCTTCACGCAGTCATTGCCTTCGTGCATCGAGGTGGTGGGTTTTTCTGATCAGCCTGAAGGTAAGTAATGTAGTCCTTAGAACACCGGTTCTTGCGTCCTGCACATCTTTTCTCCAACCTGTAATGAGTGATCTGGAAGCTGATCACCCTCACTATTCTCACAAGAAATATGTCCGATGTGGGACTTCACGATGAGAGCGCTGATGGCAGTGCATCCATCCAACGTACCTGGAGGTGAGATCCTCATAGCTTCACGGGGAATAACAGCGTGCTGACCACCAAAGCTATCAGCTTTCGTAGAAATCAGATGCACGCAGAACTTTTTGATTGACGGAAGTGGAGAGATCGAAGCTGAAAGCCAGTTGGAGTACGGGGTATCGGAGAACGTTACTATCGGCACAATCCCGAAGAACCTCCTCAGGCATACGGAGCGGCAGCGTAAGCGGCGAAGTCAAGGCTCTCACCGGCGCGACAACGAGGTGACCGATGCCGACGAGCACGACAGCGAGTCTCGTACAGAGGTTTCCGCCAGCTCTAGGAACAAGACGATCCATGTAGCAGGTGAGGATGGGACGTCCGTCTCTCAGGCCCACAAAAAGCCGAACAAAAAGGGAGCATCAGAGACGCGCGCGATCACAACAATGATCGGAAGAGTCATCTGAAGACCTATTTGAACGTGATCATGAAGTTCACGATATAGGACATAATATTGGCAGCCCATTGAGAGACGTGCCTGCAGCTGCTGGAGCGTCTGATTTGCCTACCTCGGGAGCCATGCGCGCAGAGCCGCATGTGCTCAGCGGACAGGCTACAGTACTCAATGCCACCATTGACCCTGCCAATCACGCTTCAGCCGCAGAAGCGCGCGGTTCCGGGCACTGGCTCAAGTCAGCGGGCAAAGCTGCTGCGAAATTATGGCCCATAGAAAACGCCATTGGCAGCACGATGGATGCATTCTGGCAATACAGAATCGCGGACGATGAGGCCGTAGCCTCGTTTCTAAGTGAGGGACGGCGGGGCAGTCCAGCAGCGATTCACGCTATCCGAGATCGTGTCTTGGATGATTTGACGACTTCATCGCCGCAAAGTCGAGCGACTATGTCTTTGGCGGATGTCACAAGCGCAGTCTCCGACCTCGATCTGTTCCCACAACGCACAGAAGGCGTGGCCGGATGCGTTTCGCCTGCCGAGCACGAGACGCATGTGCTCCTGGTGGACTACATCTTAGAAGGAGCCAATTGCTGGAGCCTCCCAGATTCTCGGCATCTTGAAGTGGGATGGCGCACCCCGATTCGCAGGCTTCGCCACTTCTCTTCCGAGCGTGCACGTAGCGCGGGCTCATTCAACACAGCCAGTGCTGCCAAGTTGGGCGCTTTCACGCATGAAGATCTCGACATTGCCATGTTGCAAAAGATCGGCGTGCTCGATATCGTGTGGACTTACTTCGCCTGTGAGCATCTCAAGCTTCAGGGGAGTGCCGCTGCAATGGACGATACCTCCTCCGACGACTCTGATGAGGATGAGAGGCCAAGGGAGCGGAGACTGACACCAAAGACACTTTGGTACAACACGGAGAACGTGTCCTGGCTTACACCGTAAGCATCGCAACCGCTTGCCACGCTCCCCGTGTACTGACCTGCAATGCCAGCACCCTCCTGAACTGGAATCACCAAGAAGCCATTGTCCTTGCACGAGAAGTCGGCCGCACCCATTCTTTTCACCTCAATCACAAGACTTCTCGGCAGACCGCCCGCGCGCGCAAACCCTACAAACAGCTACCCATACTCCCAGACATAGCGGAATTGCTCACTGATGCTTCCGGACGGTCCACGACACATCTGCAGACTCTCGGGAACGTCCTCACGAGCGGTCTAGACGTTCATCTGCCTGTGATGAGACAGAGACATCTCAGCCCCATGATGCGCAAACATAACATGTATCATCCCGACGCCTACCGATACGAGCTGTTCAAGACCTACGGTCATCGTATTCATAGGCTGCGGAAATACATGGACGCCAAGAAACTCTGAAGGAGTCCGGCAGCTGTGGAGACATGACAGGGACAGTCTGAACTACTGGACTTTCTGGGGGGTGATCATCTTTGGCTTCGCTAGCGTGGTCCTGGCGTTCCTGTCTATCGTCAACGGGATCATACGGCCAAAATCATTAAGCACCGAACCTTCACTGTCGTACTCTACGTGAGATGCTCAGCCGCCCTACCTAAGCTGCTTAGCCTCTCTTGAAAGAGGTCAAAACTCAGTTCTTACGAATGTTCCGAGGCGCGGCCAGGAAATCTCCTATCATGCTCGTTTCATGCGAGGCTCGCTTCCTGTCTGCGAGATATCTTCAGATCACTACTTAAGCAATGGATGGAATGGTTGGCACCCACTGAGCTATGCGGCTCTGATATCCCTAAGTAACAACATCTCCCTCGGAGGCTGTTTGTTTTGACTGTTCATATCTGATCTTGTCTGGAACCTCTTGATTCACTGCCTCTTGAATCTGTGCATCACACTGCCGAGATGCTGGATCCTAATAGGTCCCCAGCGAACGGTTTCGTTGCTACTGTTCGTAAGGTGTACAATCTACTAGGATTCTCCAAGGGATACGACTTCGTACTGTGTAAGTGGTGTCAGATCGTTGCACTTGCAAGTCAAATAATCACTGTTTGCAAGGGCTCATCGCTGTCGGGTATATCATGGGATTCACCCTAGCTCGTGTCGAATACTTCTCCTTCAACGGCATTTTCTGTAATCCAAATGTACACGGCGCTACTTGGGCGTCGCCAGGGGAATGCTACTTTTATCTTCGGAACCCCTTCAAGATCGGCACAATGCTGCACCTCTTCTGCATTCCGCTTGTTATTTTTCTGGTGTGCTTCCAGTTCGTCCCGGTAATCAGACACAAGAGTATTCTGTTCCACCGTATCAACGGATATCTTGTCGTATTACTATTGTTGATCGTCAACGCTGGGGTCCTGGTTATCGCGCAGCACGCTTTTGGTGGCGATATAGCCACGAGGACCTTGACTGGTGTTCTTGTTATTTCCACGACGCTTGCATACATATTCGCCTGGATCAATATCAAGATATTGCAAAACGACCAACATCGGGTTTGGATGATTAGGGCATGGGCATACGTACGTCGAATCGACAAAAAAAGATATCGGCCTGGGATGCTGAAACAGGAATAGTTCTCGTCCATCATCACCCTCCGAACCATCATGTTCGCGGCGGCATCTATCATCAGTTCGATAGGCGGCTTCTATGCTACCCGAACATGTGCACAGGTCGCTTCTACCGTTGGTCAAGATCTAACACTCAACGTTTATCCGGATTGCCTGCCTTTGTTTTAAGGGAAGAACGAAGACCTTCTCGTTATTTTCAAGGCCGGCTTCCCCAATGGTATTCCAGTGGAGATAGGTGCTGGGCTTGGTATCACACTCGGTTCGGCTGGTTTGGTAGCATTCTGGCGCCATGCTGTCGCCATCGAGTTCTACCTTCGTCTTACGCCGGCTGAGAGTGAACGACTTGGACAAGTTTCTTGTGGACGTCAGCTGGAGCGTGAGTTCCGCTATCCTAATTTTGCAGGTCTCGTGGCTGAACGGCTTGGAGACGCTAATCCTTATCTTCCGCTTTCACAGAGAATGAACGGATGACATGCATTACTATATAAGCGATGAAGCGAGAAATATTGGTGAGCGTTAACCTGCAACGTGCAAAAGCCAGGTAAGAATGACGCAACAGCAATCAAAGCCAGAACACTGTCAACGTCCTTGAGGTCTATGAATTAGCGTACTACGTAGATTGAGGTTTGTGTTAGCAGACTTGCTGGAAGTTGGGAAGCAACTCTGGCGCATAGGGGTTACTTTCAAGCTAGAAATCACCAAAGTAATGACATGGGAACGACAATTCCAAGTTAGCAACACAAATGATTCCGTTTTTCCAATCCACGCAAGCTAAGACTAAGCCACATCGTACGTTGATGTTTTGATGTTTAATGGTTGATCTTTTATACTCTTATAGTGTAATCCAGTCATCTATACCTATTATATCTGAATGGACTACTTTGACCTTAACATTTCCTACTTCGTTTCGACTACTATATAGTCTCTATTAACTATAGATTTTCCCTTAGAATATATCGTCTAATACAATTAATTTCTTCTAAACTCTATACATATACATATAGCCTTATTAAGCCATTGAAGAGCGGTAACCTATACATTATTAAAACTATAGATATAGTAGTAACTTACGTAAACCTAGATAGCTAGGTTATAGATTTGTATACTAGACCTAGTAAGCTATATTAGTACGTCTTAAATCACTTCAATATTAGAGTAGTCTACTTATCCCCTTCTACGGTATATAAGTTTTAAAACGAAAGCTAATTTGGAGACGCTAATACTAAATCTAGTTCCGATAATACTACCTCTAGATCTATTAAACGTAAGCTAAAGTGTGAAACGGCCTACTTTAGTACCGCCCTTAGTAATAGAGAAAAGGAAAGCTATATTAGGGATTATTAGAAACTCCTCTTTTTAATATTGTTTTTAATAAGATTTTAGTTCTACTTTAAGAATCCTATCTGAAGGAGCTATAATAGCTAAAGTCTAGTAGTTAGAAAACATATAAAGGATTATATAGTAAGTAGAAAAGAACGATACCTTAGTCCTTATAAGAGGTTAGATAAACCCGCGGATATTATAAGTACAATATTATAGATATAGCTTTCGTAGTTATTAAGAATAAGTAGCGTTTTAATACTGTTTATATCTAGCTTAGCATTACTTCTTAAAGTAGTATATTGTCTACAGATTAATTTAGTTAGTATTCAAGCCGTTAGGAGGAAAAAAAGATAGTCTAGATTAAAGGAAGGCGTTAATAGCACTAAATCTATTCGAATTGTTTCCCTAGTAATAATTAATAGAAGGATAAAAGAACTATATATACCTACTCCCTATAGGCTATATTTTATTTCGTTACCTCGCTTTATCTATTAGTCTCTCTACCTTAGAGGCTAAGATATATCCTATCTATAGACTACCCTTATCGAAGTTATAGATATCTTCTAGAAGGATCGCGTTTTACTAATTTTATACTTTAGGAGCTCGAGCTAGAACCCTAAAACTACTATATCTTCCTTCAATAGTAATAAACCCTACGTAACTTCACTTCTACGACTAACATTCTTCTTATAAAGACCCCTCGTATAAATCACTCCTACTACCGTACTACCCCTTACTTAATATACTATATTTATTATATATCTTATAAGAGAGTTTTAGTAGAAGATCTTAGGTACTTAGACTCTATACGTCTATAAGAAGTATATCTTTCTCAATACTAAAAGTTTCTTATTAGCTAACGTATAATCCTCTATTACTTATATATATATAGCGGCTTTTTATAAATATTATAGGCCTTTATAGCGCCTAAGATCGAAGTAAACCGACCTAGCCTAAAAGGTAATTTTAATAGTAATATACTACCTTTATCTAGTCTATTTTAGATACGTTTTAACGGGTTTATATTATTCGAAAGTAATAAGGGTAGATTTCTATACCCCTTTTTCCTACTCTTATCTGATACCCGCTCTTATATTCCGTATTAGGTACTAGGCTAGGCGGTATCAAATCTAAGTACTATGATAGCCTAGTAGCTTAACTCGTCTTATTTATACTAGTCTATTCTTATTGTATTATAGTGTAGGCTAGTATATATAGTTAGTAGTTATTCTATACCTATACTCTATATCGAAGGTAGACGTAGAAGATATCTATACCCGAGAGGTTAACTATGTACACACCTAAGGAGCAAGGAAGCGATCAGAGTGGGGGAGAGGATATCACTGAAGATAGGGGACTGCTACAGGACAGAGGGCGAGGACAGAGGGGAGTAGGAGGAAGTCAGGGGTTCCCCCTACATCAGAGGAAGACACCCACCCAACAGCACCAGACCCTAGACACCCAGACAGTTCAAGCACTCCAGAAGGACATCATCGATGCCTGTGAAGGACAGGCCTTACATGCTAGGGCATACAAGATCCTGCTTCAGAAGGCTGCTCAAGTTATCAACATCCTCCAAGCCAAGACCTCAAGACGACAACAACAACAAAGCCTAATCACCAAGCTCCTTCTCCAGGAGATCAAAGATTTCAGGAAAGAGTTCCAGAGGAGCACCCTCCAGAGACAGCAGAGCCAGCAGAGTCAGCAGAGAACCTGGGCAAGAGTTGCAGCCAAAGAACAGCCTATAGGGGTTACAGTCAGGGTTCAAGACCCAGAGGAGCGCAAGGAGATTGCAGGACTCTCCTGTGAGGAGCTAGTGAAGAGAATTGGGAGGAAGGAAGTCATTGGGGCAAAGCAGACAGGGAGTGGGAGCATCAAGGTGTTCATAGCAGGACAAGAGGCTAGGAAGGAGCTTGAAAAGACTAAGAGCTGGACTGAAAGACTTGCACCCTCAGCAAAGATCACAGCCCAGGCATTTCAGGTACTAGTACATGGGATACCACTCAGCTTCAGTCCTACAGAGGAGAGCCAACTCAAAGAGCTACAGAGGGAGAACCAGGCTGTTGCACCAGGAAGTGAGTTCCTAAGAGCAGCTTGGTTAAGGAAGAAGCACAACCCAGGACAGACACATAGTTCAGTCATTCTCTGGCTGAACACAGGAGAACAGG
>JAVRRP010000088.1:0-32171 GCA_036872775.1 Oleoguttula sp. CCFEE 5521
CAGGCGGGCTGCCACCGTAGGTCGTGTAGTAGCTTGTGTTCTGGGCATTGCCTGAGGCGAGCAGCGTGGCTGCCGCCACGAGCAGTGACTTGCTTGGAGAGGACAACATCTTTGTAAGGGAGCTTGTGGGAAAATTGACTCAATGGACAGGAAACGGATACTTATACCTCTCCTCATCTGATCTGATCGGCAGCAGAGCCCACAATAACGGACCCGCATCCGCGTCGTGCTGTCCAGCAGCACGATCAGCAGCACGACATTTCTCCAGGAACCTACCGTCTGGGTAACGTTCTACGCGATCTCGCTCAAGGTCCGCATGAACCATTGCAGTAGCTCTACAAATTTCCACCGAACAATGGCCGGAGCAGGAGTACAGCGGGGAAAGTACCTGAGAATGACGGTATTCATGCAGGTACTCCATAGTGTGCCCTATGCCATGAGGTCCGTGGCGCGGGGATGGTTGTCAAGCAGGGCCGAGCAAGCGCTTCAGATCTCGCTGCTCGCTGGCATCTCGCCGAAGTTGCGAAGTGCTGAACCTGAAGCTTGGTGAGCTTCGAGCATTAGCTACTCCAAGTCTCGGCGCCGTGAAAGCTGGCAGTCGTCGATCTATCAAACGTAGAGTACACTGCTCGTATATGGATGGCGTAAGCGGTGGTGTTCAGTCCTTCCCTCGACTATCGCGCCGAACAGTGGAGCAACCATGAGGCTCGGTGCAAGCAGCAGTATCAAGGCAATGGCATCTACCGAGAATCACCGCCGGAGAAGACGGCCAGCATATGCGCGTGGTGCGAACAAGGTTGCGAAGTGGGCATCTGAGTGGATGCAAGAGGAAAAGGAAGGAGACATTTTGAGGGGAAAGCCGAAGATAATCCATTAGTTGAAGCTTGTGTCTCTGTTCCGCCATAACCCGCAATCGACGGAGAATTACCTTGGCGCAATTCACCGCGCGAGACAGAAGGAAGTTGAAGCCCGAAGGTATGAAGGTCCTCTGTATTTGAGATGGTCGGGTTTAGAATTGTTTAAGCTACTGTAGTTGCTGCCGGCCGGAATAGCGGCAAAGCATGCCGCCGAGTGTTCGCAACATCATGCCTTAGTGTTCGTTCATCGATGCTTCGAACTCCACGAGTCAGGTATGCAATCGCCCCGGCAAGTGATCGCGCTACGTCAGGCACTGAACACCCTCACATTCAAGTCCACGCTCCCGCAAGCAAGCAGACATCGGATCTGCTCTGTTTGCCCCGTACCTTTGCCTTTCTCCGTTCCATTGACTCCATTGCCGTTCACTGCGCCGGCACTGGCATCTCCCTCCTTCACCACACTGGGCGCCCATCTCAGACAACTCAAGAAGTGCCCTGCGACTTCGAGTGTCCTCACGCACTTGCCTTCCTGACTCAAGTCCCAACATCGTATGGTCTTGTCGTCTGAGCAGGACAGCAGATACTTGCCGCCTGGGTGAAAGGCAAGCCCTCGGATCCAGTTGTCGTGGCCGGTAAGCGTCTTGATCAACACGCCAGCGGAGGTGTGGAGCTTGATCAGCTTGTCCCTTCCGCCGGTAGCTAGATATTCAGCGGTGCTGCTAGCAGGCGGCGGCTTCTTCTGGCCGGCCATGGCTGCAAGATGATTATATGATGATGCTGGTGCTATTGCGCATGTCTCTATCACGTGGTCGTGTGCAGCCAAAGTCTGCTTGAGGGCCTTCGAATCGGGCTGGCTGAGATCCCACAACCTCGCTGTTTGGTCTGAAGATGTCGACAGTAGGAATCGCCCTTCCGGCGTAGGCGAGAGCGAGCGCACCCACTCGTTGTGCCCACGGAGAGTCCGCAAGCAGTATCCTGTCGTCGCATCCCAGATTCGTATCGTCTTGTCTCTACTCGCAGAAGCAAGCAGATTGCCTGACAAAGGTGCACCAGCAGCGCCAGATGGGATGAAGCGCACTGCACTGACGCTGTGATCATGCCCTGGTAGTGTGCGGATGTTCTTATACTCATCACTCGCATCCCAGAGCTTGATGGTGAGATCCGAACTACATGATGCCAGGAGAGTGTTCCCTCTCGGTCCACCGTAGTCGACATCTAGAACTGCTTTCGTGTGTGATTTGAGGGTTCGCTCAAGTTCACCTAGTTCTTAGTCCCAGATCTTGATCGTACAGTCTTCACTTGCTGAGGCTAGGGAAGAAAAGAGTGGGTGGAAGGCTACGCTCGTGATTGGCGCTCGATGGGACTGTAGGGTATGCCGTGCTGGAGCTTTAGGAAGCCAGGTAGCTGGATCGTGGTTTTTTCGTGCTGCCAGCGAGGTGGGAGTCGCATTGTCTAGCTCATGCTGGAGACTAGTACATCGTGTCTCGAGGTCCATGATCTTCTTCTGCAGGCGTACGACAGAAGTCCATTTCTTCTCGAGAAGTCCTTCATACTTCTTGGTCGTGGCAGTATCGAAGCTGGACTCCGGCAAGTCCAGCTCCTGACGAAGTGCTAAGGCGGCATTGGGATGGTCGGCAGAGGCAAGGTAGGCGATGAGAGACTTGTGGCTGTCAGCAAGATATCAGCGGCAGGTTGCGAGTGAATGGAAAATCGCGGGAGTACCTACAGCTCTTCCGCTTGCCGACTGGTCAGCAGCGCGCTCATCTTGACGACCGAAGCAAGGAAGCGCTCATGCGCAACAGTATATCCTCAACGTGTCACCGTATGCTGCCTCTCATGGTGGTGTTGTGTCTTCCTGGGGCCGAATTGTGTTTCGTGGTCACTGTCTGGGACGGGCAATCCTTGATAGATGAGGAAAGGGCGTGGCGGTGAGTTGTCTGCGTCAATAGCAGCCCTCTCCTATCCCAATCGTACGGCGAGTTGTCAATATCAATCTCCGTCACCCATCAATTAGTTATCCGCGTCTTCACGTGCCATCCCATCACGAAACGTGCACGTGCGACAACTCCCCCACAGTGGCGCTTTCCTCGCTGTTGCTGTTTTGGGCAGACTGTTGACATGAGACTACATCATCGCGCAACCTCACTGCATCATATCGCGACATCGCCGGCGCATCACCAGAGCCGCATCGCTGTCGCATGAATATATCCCGAGGACACTAAAACAGCAATGGCCGAACAGGAAGACTTCACTCTGCTCCCGCTCCCCGACCAGTTCGCGCACAAGAACTGGAAAGCCCGCAAACTTGGCTATGAAACCGCCGCCAAAGAGTTCGCAACAGCACAGCCCAACGCGCCCATAGTACGCGACTTCATCAATGATAGTGCGCTCTGGAAGGCAGCAGTGGGAGACTCGAACGTCGCGGCACAGGGAGACGCGCTCACAGCGTACAATGCCTTCCTGGACATCGCGGGGACGGAAGGCGCGAGGAAGACAAGGGGGAGCACAATAACGCCGATCGTGGAGAAGGGCCTGACAGGGCGACCGGCGGCAAAGGCAGCAGCACTGGAAGGAATTTTATTGCTGATCGAGTTGGACAAGCCCGATCCGGTGGTCGAGGAGCTGCTGCCATTGCTTTCAAACAAGCTGCCCAAGATTGTGGTCGCGACGCTCGGCGCACTCCGGGACATCTACCATGCATACGGGTGCAAGACTGTGGAGCCGAAGCCGGTGCTGAAGTTGCTCCCGAAAATGTACGGACATGCGGATAAGAACGTCAGAGCTGAGGCGCAGGCGCTTACTGTAGAGTTGTATCGGTGGCTGAGGGAGGCTATGAAGCCTCTGTTTTGGGGTGAGCTGAAGCCGGTGCAGCAGACGGATCTGGAGAAGCTGTTTGAGCCGGTGAAGGACGAGCCAGCACCGAAGCAGGAGAGACTGCTCCGGTCACAACAGGCGGCGAAGGAGGTGGCCGCGGCAGCTGGTCCTGAGGAGGGTGCTGATGAGGATGTGGAGGCAGAAGAAGATGCGCCGATTGATCTCGAACCCGAGTTCGAGGCGGTAGACGCGTTCTCCAAGATACCAAAAGACTTTGAGGAGCGATTGTCGAGCGCGAAGTGGAAGGAACGAAAGGAGGCACTGGATGACGTTTTCACAGCAGTCAATCACCCTTCAATACAAGAAGGTCAGTTCGATGGAGTAGTGCGAGGATGTGCAAAGTCGATGAAGGACGCCAACATCATGGTCGTGACGATTGCGGCAAACTGCATCGAGGCAATGGCGAAAGGTCTTAGAAAGTCGTTTGGAAGGTATCGAAGTACGATATTGGCTTCAATGCTTGAACGATTTAAGGAAAAGAAGGTCAATGTTACAGGCGCGATAGGTGCCGCTTGCGATGCTGTCTTCGCAGCGACTGGATTGGGAGAAGTCGAGGCAGACATACTCGAGGCACTGAAGAACAAGAACCCGCAGGTAAAGGAGAACACCGCACGCTTCTTGATCAGATGCATTAAGTCCACGCGAGAGGTGCCTTCACTCGAACAAGCCAAGGAGCTGTCTGAGACGGCAAAGAAGCTTCTCGTAGAAAGCGCGCCTGGGTTGCGAGATGCTGGTGCCGAGATTCTTGGTGTGCTGTGGAAGATCATGACGGATCGCAACATGCTCAATCACCTCGAAGGCATCGACGATATCAAGAAGGCAAAGATCAAGGAGTTCGCCGATACTGCAGAAGTGAAAGCGAAGTGGAAGCCAAAAGCAGCACCGCCACCCAAGGCGGTTGCAGCGCCAGCAGCATCTGGAAAGCGACCAGCACCAGGCAGCAAACGACCCGCACCAGCAAAGAAAGCTGCACCAAGACCTCAGAGTCCTCCACTCATGGTAGACGATGCGCCTCTCGCTCCACGACCTACCTCAAGACCAGCAGCAAAACCTGCAGGCGGCCTTCGACCGCCAGGTGCAGGCCTGAAAGCACCCGGAAGCACCCTTCAGAAACCTTCCTCCGGCTTGAAAGCTCCAGCATCCAGCACAGCCTCGCCCAGACGGCAAACCCCATCTCTCGAGCCTGAACCTCCAGCCACACCCTCATCGCGTGCGCCAGCTGCAAGAACAACAGGTCTCGCCAACCGGCCGCTCTCCAAACCCTCCACCGCACCTCCATCACCACCGCAAAACCCTCAAGTCTCTTCCCTCTCAGCCATTGAACGCCAAGAACTACTCGATCTCCGTGCTGAGCTCGCACTGAGCCGGCAAAATGCCTCCGAACTTCGGCAAGACAAAGTCCGTCTTTCAGCCCAAATAACAGAACTCCAGAACCAAAACGCACAGCTGATCGAAGACCACACCCGTGACGTCCTCTCCGTGAAAGCAAAGGAAACTCAGCTTGTGCGAGCACGATCAGACGTTGAAGTAGCCGAAGACCGCGGAAACGGCCTCTCCCGGGAAGTCGAACGACTTAAGCGCGAAATCGCACGACTCGGCAGAGGCAGAGGCGCAAGCGAAAGTGACGGCGGCGGTGCTGATCCTTCCTACGCCCGCCCTGCCGCTGTGGCAGGCAGCGCACGATCCTACACCTCCGCGACTGGCCGCTCCGGCGACTACACAAGCGGCACTCCCTCACACTACCCCACCGCTTCTTTCAGCAGCAGTGAAGGCAAGGAGAACATCCCCGACCTTGCGGCACACTCTCCTGGCTCCTCTGGGCATGCTAACGGGAAGCTCGAGAGGAACGGGGATATGGGTCCGCCGCCTCCGAGGGTAGAGAGGGATCGATACGATAGTGGTGGTAGAGAAGCCATGCAGCGAAGTCAGAGCGACGGTGTTGAGAGTTGGAAGAGGGCTGCAGAGGTGACTCAGAATCTGAAGGCGAGGATTGAGATGATGAAGGTGAGTTCTTTGCGCTTCGATCCAGTGGGTAGAGCTCGAGAGACGGATGGCTGACAATCAATCATAGGCACGACAGAACATCGGACGAGGACAATGAGGAAAGGATCGAGCTTGACCTCTTTTGATTGATTCGAGACTGAACAGATCCTTCAATCGGCCCTATCGCGTCGAGACTGATTTCGGATTTGGGAGTTTACCTTGCCATTACGACAGCTTTCGCGAGGCAGCGCGACACCTTTGCATCCAATGTTGGAGCTGGCAGGGCAAATGAATGTGCGAGAGGGAAGGACAAAGTCTAGAGATACCCTTACCGCGCTACACTTCCGTATTCCGTATGCAAATTAGTAAACCTGAAGGCGTGACTCGTGTCGTTACATCGATCAAGTGCAGCTCGATGACCGGAATCTGTCAACACCTACCTCGCACGGTCTCGAGTACGTACTGTCTGTACGAGGGCAAAGCAAGATGCTTCTTCTCACTGTCACATATCTCAAGTCGTGCTCCCACGACCAGAGTTGACACAATGGGTACTTGCCAAACCCTAGACCAGCGAATGTTTCACGCCTTCTATGCTCTATCGAACACTAACCCCATGTCCTTCAGTGGGTAGGCACAGATCCCGTTGACCGTTCCATGATGCAATGTCCCGACCCGGGTTTATGCTCCCAAGTATCAATACACGACCTCTTGTGACCGAACACCTTGCCAGGTCATCATTTGAGCCGCTGTTTCAACCACGCCGAGATACCAGTACTGTGGTACCTGGCAGATGAAGCACATCATGTCCTTCCAAATGCTGTTAGGCCCTGCGCTACATTCTCGATGTTGCGCACACTCCTCATCCCCACTGACCAGGCGGCTTTCCATGTGTAGGTGTCGGATACGAAGTCGACTCGTCTTGCTGGTAGAATGACTCTGGCAGTGATTGTCCAAGAAGCATAGCAGACGGCACATTGGGCTGCATGTCAGACGGCGGCATGCTTGGGGGCAGATGGTGCGAATAATTCGACCCGGCCAGATCAGGCCTATTGAGACTAGCGTTCAGCTGATCCAGAGATGTTTGTAGCGGCTGCGCCGACGTCGTGTAGACCGGCGAGGAGTGGCTGTATGCTGCTCCAGCACCTGCTCCCGCTCCCGTAGAGTTGTATCCAGCGTTCAGAGTGCCGTAATTGTGGTACGAGTGGCTTTGTGCGGGCGTGTGCTCGCTTGTTCCCAGTCCCGTCGACATTGTCCCAGCAGATGAAGGAAGCGGACCCGCTTCATTTGCAGAAGCGAGGTTCGAGGAGTCTGTAAGTGATGTCGGCGTTCTGTAATCGTATGCGGCTGCATAGCTCACGGAGCCAGTTCGCGTACTCATCGGCTGTCCGGTATGCACAGGTTGCGAAGCTGCATAGCTACTGTATGTGGTCGAATGAGGTGCATGGTCGGAGTAGGTATTACTTGCGCTGCTAAACGATGAGTTGGTAGCCAAAGGGTGCGATTGCACGTGTCCCTCGCCAAGCGCATCTCCCGCCGGCATTGCACTGCTGAGGAGGTGTGGCTGAGCCAGCTGCCTAGGCTGTTGTACATAGTTCTGCCACGATGCTGTGCCGGAGTAACCCGCGCCATACGTTGTGGGTCGAACCGAGTAGTCGGGAGCACCCAGACTTGGGTGGGCGTATGACTGGCCGAAACTCGAGGTTGCGTGACCTGTCTGACCATACTCGCCGTAGATTGAGGGCATTCTGTCGACCATACCATGCTGAGTTCGCGCAGTTTGCGATGGCGGGTATGTCTGCCCATCTTCTGCGTATTCCGTGTCAGATCTCCGTCTCTTCACACCCCTCGAACTCTCGCTGTACTGCTCATTAGTCTGTGGCTGACGCTGTGTGTAGACACTGCTGTGACCCGACTGTCGAGACTCCGTCGGACTGAATCTGCGCTGTGTTCGACGAGCACTGCTCCTGCTCGAGTCAGCTTAATTTATGGGAAGGCAATGCGAAGTACTGACGACGTGATCGAACGTGGCTCTTTACGCAGTCGCAAACGGACGCCCTGATCACTGAACGTCCGGGAGAGCGCCGAGGACTCTTCCATGCCATGGAAATCCTTAGGCGCCACAACTACGTGCTGTCAGCATCGCTGTCGAAAGCTGAGTGACGCAGCAATGAACGTACCTGCGAATTCCTCGGATATGACATCGGTAACGAAGGCAGCGCTCTCGCCTATCCTAGTCTGTGTCAGCTGGTCTCACCGACCGAGCATGTCCGAGCTAACGTACTTGCTGACATCGTACAGTGCGAATCGCAATCGATGAGTACCCGTCACCCGCACCGAAAGGTCACCAAAGATGAAGAATCCGCCATCTGGACAGTGAATCAGCGGCGATTGCAGCGTCATGTCCTCGCATGGTCTCACCGAAATTATTGGAGTCTTTGAGACGGTGTAGCGAAGAACAGAGCGAGCCTAGCATATTTGCCGACGGTGGAGGATTACTACCATCTCTTTCGCTGATCCTGTCCTCTTGTGGCAGCAACGTCGCAACCATGAACAGGTATGGGCTGACGAGGAAGTGTCTGAGAATGGCTTTAGTCGACCTAGGTCTGATTGGTCACGCGGTGGGTTCCAAACTCACCTTTGCGGGTCAATCTGCGGTCTGACATCGATCTGCACGATTGGTGGTGGATCAATCGGCTTCCTGGCTATGTCTCGTCAGTCATGCACCACAGCAAGGCAATTTATGGTGTTGCACGTACACTTCTCTTTACCGACAGTAGCGACCAGCGCCTGCTGGGGTTGCTGCCGGATGTTAAGTGCAACATGGAGACTGCGAGCCATCTTCATCAGCGCGTGGACCTCGCTGTGGGCGATGCAGGATACCCAATCGCGGCGAGATTGCTCACCTATCGAGCACTTGCTGTTGGCCGGTTCCGTACGCTGTGCCGAAATAGGACATGGACCCAAGTATCAGTAGCAAGATTGCTCTGGATGTGCCCCGTGGCTTCTGGCAACTGCAATCACGGTATGGATCGATGCGTAGCGTTCGACCGATTGAAGTTGAATGCGTTGCAATGAGAGTATGCGTCGTCCAACCAGGGAATGGTCGTTATGAGGCCCAAGGAAACGGCAAGACAACCGCGCGATGGATCAGGAAGCAGTATGTATGTATCCTTGGTAGTGAAGTCCAGACTCGAAGCACAGATGTTCAGTCTGCCGTAAAGCGCCGGCTATGATGCGTCGAAAGGGTATAGCTTGCGTGAAGTCTGTTGCGATGGCCGCTCGTAATGTCTCAATATGTCAGATGATCCATGCTCATTGGTCGGCATGAAGGTTTGCGAATCGGAAGGAGCGGTGTTGTTGCTCTGTGGATTCGTGCGCAGCTTCCACACCGATGGGGTGGAAGTCACCACCTGTCCTGGTGCTGCTTGCTTTACGTGCTTGCCGTCCGAGAGTACAATATCGCTTTCTTCGCGATGGAGGACTTCACGAGTGCAGGATAGGCCTCTGGTCGAAGGAACTGCTGCCCAGTGCACGAGATGAGTCTTCGTAGTCGACCTGATGATGCCGCTCGAATGGCGATCACCTATCTCCGCCACCAAAGCACTGTCATGTGAAAGGTACAGCTCTCTGAACTCTGTCTGCGCGTCTGAACGCCTCACACTTAGACGATTCGCCAGATGCCAGCTCGTTCACGAAGCGTGAACGAGAGAAGTAGGTCGTCTTGGGCTCTGAGTCCTCGAATGAGATTACCAGCTGCGCTGAGATCAGGCACCGTCACAATCGTACTGCACCAAGTCACCGCGCAGGCTGAACTCGTCGATTCGATGTGGTCAGATCTTAGTTGAGGGAGCTGCCGACTCGCTACCAAATTTGTGCGCCGGCGTATGGCATACCTCGCAGGCTTCGCAATCGATGTCAACGGTCGATCGCAGACGAAAGGATTATTCACACAGAAATGCTTGACCGTGATCGGATGGCGACTGGTAATTGAGTATTGCGGTGGAGTGTGCAAGTCAAGAGAGGTCGACGATCATTCCACCAGCGCTGGTTCGGACGGCACGGCAAGAGAGATGGGACGAAGCCGCCGGTACATGTAGCGTTGACCGAGTTCGTAAGCTTCAACCCAGGGTCGGCGCAGTAGACAAGCCGGGTTAGTGGACGACTGCTCTTCTTTAAGATCGCTTGCAATTCTGTTCTCTGTAACCGAACTTCGACAGACAGCACAACGCGCAGGCGAGCGGACGGTATTGTCAGAGGCCCTGGCTGTCTGGCATGCCAGAGATAGGTACATTTGGAGACCGCACAGCATACAACGCCCACTGGCGAGCACAAGCTCTTACCGAGCCTGTCTCACTGGTTGACTGGGCTGGCGTCAGTAGTCCTTCGAGCATAGCTCGCTTGGACATGGTGAGCAACTGGCTCCGTTTCCCATCCCTGTGCCCTGCACGTCACCGTTCAGCCTCCACCACGCGACATCTTCACGCCAACGGCATTGCGTCCCTGGCGTGCTTACTCGCTGTGCAGCGGAGCTGCAGCCCCGAGCTCCCCATTACACCACATGGCGTAATTCCGACACATGGCCATCTGTCGAACACAGCGTCCGACACGTGGGCATGCACACATACGCAACCGAGGCGCGGCACGGCGTCTCGAGCATGTGAAAGAACGTTGTGGAGCGTGGCTGACCAGGTTACCTTCGCAGAAGTTCAGCGGTCCAGGATGGTGTGCAAAGATTAACTTCAAAGCGCCCGGCAGCAAGCCACGGCGTCCCAACGCAGACAAATCGCTCACGTGGATGACCAGGATCAGGCTCGCCGCGAGGAACAGC
This sequence comes from Oleoguttula sp. CCFEE 5521, assembly GCA_036872775.1. Classification (NCBI taxonomy): domain Eukaryota; kingdom Fungi; phylum Ascomycota; class Dothideomycetes; order Mycosphaerellales; family Teratosphaeriaceae; genus Oleoguttula; species Oleoguttula sp. CCFEE 5521. Next base: position 10,543 of record JAVRRP010000088.1, read on the forward strand.
AGTCCACTCCCCACACCATGCCGTGTACAGTCAGCGTACGCGAAGGACGTTCGAGAAGCCACCAGCCGTTGTAGCACGGCATGTCTTGCATCCGGATTAGGCGAGGGGAATCCTTCGCAGACGTCTGGGGTCGAATTTGACAGCTGATCGTCATGCAGGTAGGGCACAGCAGCGCCGACGGCATTTCGATGTGAGACATACATGCTCCATTTCGTCATCTAAGTAGCCCTTGAACAGCAACCTGCGTCTACGCGGACGCTCGCGAGCGTTGCGAGGTCTCTACCCATTCTGCGCCGCCGATGATATGTTCGCCTGCAACAGAAATACGCCTGCCGCAATTTGGCGCCTTGCAGTAGCACCAGAATATCTGAACCTGGTTTGCAAACTAGGCTCCATCGACCACGCGGTAATGCATGCGCAAGGGAGCGGGCGGTATATGAGATGACATAGAAGCTTCCCGCGTGCCATAACAAACATGCGGTGCCTGTGTTCCCCGTCCGTATCAAGTAAATCGACTTGATCCGAGCTTCCATCAGTCCGAGTATGTCGATAACCACCTCGCAAGTCCTGACTTCAGCAAGTGGTCGATAAGTGCGTAGGCTGCAGACCTGTTCTCAAGCAGATACATGTTTCCACATGTACGTAAACATGTAGATATCTTAGTCCAGATATCGAACGTATCACATCCGCCATCAAGCGACCTCCTTTCGTTACCAGCTAAACTCATCCTTGCAAACCCACCATTCATAGTCAGCAACATGCACCTCTGCATGTCCACTCACGCCCATCCAGGATCCTGTAACACCCCAACAAGTGTAACGAATATCCATCCCTCGCTTCGCAACCGCACACACCCATGCAGACACCGCATACCGCATCGCCTCGTAGCCGGGTTTCTCTCCCCAAGCCACCAAACCCCACAAACGATATTCGCATACCCACAGCTGCACAGTCGGAGTAATATCGCAACCTCGCGTGCCTGAAAATCCTCGATCCGTAGACCACGAGCGAGACCACAGTTCGGTTACGGCGATCATACACGCACGCGAGGACTACCGGCTGCATGGGGGCCACGCGAAAGGAACCCTGCTGGTGCCTCCGGCGTGCATGATGCCTTCGGGGAGGTCCCCGTGCGGCCGTGCCTATGCTTGTCTGCTATTATAATAGTACTGTACCTTGGGGTCTTGCGTTCGTTGTGCATCGGACGTGCGCATTGCCAACACTCAAGGCGGCTAGAGCAAGTCTGGAAATTGAATTGGACTGAGATTGCGTTCGCGCCAAGGTGCTGGCTAGGCCAATCTCGGAAGCCTTCCTTAAGATATAGCAGGATGAACGACATGCTATCGTATTTCCACGATCACGCAGACCATTCCGCCCGGTGTCAGCCACAACGTAGACGGCAGCACATTCGCACGTCACTTAAAGCACTCGTATACCACACCAAAAGGTTAACGAACTACGTATTGCAGACGCTTTGGGATTGCTGCTCCCGCTTTCTGCAAGCCCACCGCACTCGTGGCAGCCACGATCGTCACGACAATGCATATCTGCCGTTTTGCCATGTGCGTCTGATCACGATCGGGCGTTATCCGAGCGACATGCTGTATGGAAGCCTTTGTACATGCGGCAACACGGGCGGGCAAATTGACCTGCTCCCCATGTATGCAGACCACAGATGCCAACAACTCAACGCCTTTGGTGACGTTGGTGCAAAGCCCGTTGATTATCCACACTGTGGTCGCAACCGACCTGTGCCACAGTTGAAGCCACCTCATCTGCCGCTTGACCCTCAACTAAGTGAGGCATGGACATAGCTGACGGCATCGTCCTTGTCATCAGCGTCGTCTGCTTCCTTGGTCGAGACATGCTCTCAGTACATGCCCTGTCATGTCAATAATGTAGGCCAAAGAGACGGTGCAGCGAGAAGTGTAGCATTGAGGCAGCCTTAGCGTTTCAAACCAATGTGAGCGTTCTGAGCGAGATTGCGAAACGAACTCAAGCTGTAGGACCAGGTGGCCGGGTTGCAATGTCGACATGTAGCGTGCCACATATGGTAGAAGGCGAAGAAAGACTATCACCGCGTTCAACATTCGATTCTCAGCTTTCATCGCAAATCATATGCCGGGCAGGTCCTACCCATAGGACTCGAGGTGCTCGCGATTTCGTCATATTTGACAAGCTCGAGAGGCACTGCGCTATCCTTCTCTCACCTATCAATGGGAGACGTTAATCTGCGACGGAGCGCGACGTCGCCAATAGTGTCAGCGCTTCAAGGTCACATCTATTAGTTCTCGCAGCAGTTTATAGACGCGACATCGAGTTCAGTGTGAGCACGTCTGCGCCAGAGGTTACAGTGAGCTCGGTGTAGTCGATGTCCAGTCTATCTGGGCCTCGCTGAGAACAAAGCTAAGGCAATGGAGCAGTCGGTAGTACAGCGTTGATGATCAACAGACAGTCAAGGTTTCGTAGAATCATCGATACAAGGCTACATGATACGCTTCTCGACCTGTTCAATTCGTCAGTATTCGATCTTGGAGAGCAATTTCCTCTTCGCGAGCAACATACCCTCCACCCATTGCTGAGCTCGAATCCTTCCGGTGCCAATACTTGATCTGTTTGGCCTCGCAGAAATCCTGTTAGCCTTCGGTCGCGGTCCATCACTGTGGCCCTTACATCAGTGACTGTACGGCAGCATGGTAGCTTTGTGCGCATCGCATACTCTGCCTGTCCCATTGGTCTACCGAATGCCTTGCCCTCTTCCCTCCATTTTGCATGTGTCTAAGCTTTGAGAGTCCGGCGCCTGAGATCATGAACATCTGTATGGGCCCTGTCAGTCCTATTGCTCGTATGGCATGCTGTGGAGCGCTCTTGATTGGGTCGAGAGAGGAGGTATGGTAGGACATACGCCGAGCTGAGATATTGTTAGCCGACATCAATGACCCGATGCGCGCAGATACATGCCATGATCCCATATGGGAGGAGCGCTTCGAATGGGACACCCATCTTGGCTGTGTGTCAGGCGTACACAAGGTATTGGTCAATGTCTTGGACTTGTCGTTGTCCTGAGCAAGCAAGTCGTGATACGCGGGAGCAGCCGTGGTCTGCACCCAGATCGTCACCCGCTCCTTCCAAGGTCAAAGCAGCGCGGACAATCGCGACGATATCAATTCCACAACACCTCAACACGCATTTCCACCCCTCGCAACGGTGTCGCATAGACTTCTGGCTCACAGGGAAATAAACATACGCGCGTCAACACCATCACGTCGCGCTGGAAGGACGGGATCTGGCGCAAGGAGGCTACAACTGCGGTGCTTACACAAGCATATCGGACATCGATAGTGGCCGCTATAGGAACTGCTGAGCATTCACCGACAGTTGCTGGGGACTGGGGACTTAGCAGCACACAGAACTTTGACGCGAACACGTTGTTGTTGAACGGAAGGCCGGAAGGTGGAAGTCAGAAGGCGGCTAGCAGGAACAGTGAAGTCAAGGCAAGAGCACATGCTCTCGGACGCATAGTTACTGCCCGTAGCTGGAGCACGTGGCTACGCACGAGCAGCAGCGAAGCTGGCTACAATCGCACTCTCGCGCCTGGCGCCTACACCTTCTAGGTTGCGTGGGCGCGGGGTCGACTACAATCCGCAGAAACGCGCCATGCCCACACGCGCAGCAGCAACGGAGGAAGAGGAACTTGTGATGGAGAATTCGGGCGACGAGGAGGATTCAGATGCGGATGCTGAGGGTGAAGCTGAGGAGGACAGCGAGGCTGATGCCGAGGCCGAGGAGGACGATGATGAGGATGTGGGCGAGAATGTCGGTGCGGTGAAGACGAGATCCCTGCGACAGAATCGGCGAAAGAAGGTCGAAGTGGAGGAGGAAGACGACTCGGAATCTGTTGCCAACGAAGTTGACGAGGATTCGGATGCTTCTGAGTCGGCGGATGAGAAAGACTGGGAGGCTCGTGATGACGACGAGGATGGCGATGAAATCGAAATCAGGATTGCTGACGCGGACTCTCGTTGCATGTGAGTCCACCATCTAATCTTTTCTGTGCCATGCAGATATACTGACAAAACGGCCAGATTCTGTGGTCAAGACGAAGAGAACGATCCGAGTCCAGACTATGAAGACTTCCTCGCATGTGCGGTGTGTGGCGACAACTGTAAGTGCAAGTCCCTCATATCTGAATATGTGTCGAGAAGGAAGAAACGAGCTCTCGATCGAATATAGATGTTGCAAATCCGGGGTCCAAGCTGACTTATCTTAGCCCATAGATCATGCGCGCGGGATAACAATTCGCTGGCTTCCGATGAAGGTGGGTCAGCTTCACATGCTTCTGCATAAGACATACTCCATTCCATATATACGATCCATACTGACAACATGCAGACGCCGCTCGCTGGCGATGTAAAGAGTGCGTTGCCAATGGTCTCGAGGAAGACTTCAAGAATGTTCCCGAGACGCTGGCCTCCCGCCGTGGTTCCTCCGCCCCTAAGATGGCACGAGACCTACTTCCTGCGGCGAGAGGCGGCATCGACCCTACGTCGCACTCGGTCTTCAACACTCTTATCCTGGACGAGGACCCAATGGACGGCTCACGGTCACTGCGTAAGCGCAAGACACCTTCGGACGATGCCGACGATGTGCCACGGCCAGCCATTCGCAAGCGTCAACGTACTGACGCAGGCGATGATGACAGCCGATCGGCCATTGACGAGGGAGCCGCTGCCGTGAGCGGTGTAGACGGTGCAGACGATGTCGCGTCGCAGCCGTCACGGGCAGATCGACCACAAAGACAGAAGGGTCGCAAGAGGGGTGCACGTATTGTCTCAACGACCGAAGATCCGAAGAGCTGCATCGTCGCAATAGCGGTCTCCGTCGCTCAATGGGACGAGGTCGAGAAGCAAGTGCAACGCAAGCAGCGTCGTCGCGAGCGAGACCGCATCAGGCGTCTGCGCAATGCACGAGCTCAGACCGGTACCGTCGAAGTCGAAGAGCCACAGCACTTTCCAGCTGTACAGACCACGATGTATGCCAATCCGTTCTACGCCTTCCCAGACCGCGACACCGAAGAGAACAAAGGACGACCATATGGTGGCATTCTCACAGAGGGCGAAGCTGACACAGCACGGACATATCCTCAAGACCCGGACCGCAAAGCATTCCAGGATGCTCGTGAGCGAGCTGAGCAGAAGTGGAAGGAGAAGATGGCGAAGACGAACGGCGAGACGCCCGCTCGTGCGAAGCAAGCTGGCCCCGCGAGCAAGATCAAGTGCATCAACTTCGGCCGCTACGAGATCGACACCTGGCATGCAGCACCATATCCCGAGGAGTATAGCAGAAACAAGCATCTCTACATCTGCGAGTTCTGCCTGAAGTATATGAGCTCAGATTACGTCGCCTGGCGCCACAAGCTGAAGTGCTCTGCGAAGCATCCTCCAGGCGATGAGATTTATCGCCAGGCTATCACTAATCCGGAGACTGGCAATGAGACCACCCTTTCGTTCTGGGAAGTCGATGGACGTCGCAATCCGCTATACTGCCAGAATCTCTGTCTGCTGGCCAAGCTCTTTCTCGGCTCCAAGACGCTGTACTACGATGTGGAGCCTTTCTTGTTCTACATCATGACCGAGAACGACGAGTTCGGGTGTCACTTCGTGGGCTACTTCTCGAAAGAGAAGCGTGGGTGTCCTCCACCTGTGCCGGAGTCTGCATTGGATAACGCAGCGGAATCTCAGGCGAATGGAGGCGCTGAGCATGCACCACACGAGATATCCTTGGCTCCAGCACTACAAAGTCCTGGCAACAATGTCTCCTGCATCCTCGTGCTACCGGTGCACATGCGCCGCGGCTTCGGCAGGGTGCTCATCGAGTTCTCATACCTTCTGACAAAGGTCGAGGAGCGTACTGGATCACCAGAGAAGCCTCTCTCTGACATGGGTCTGGTCTCATACCGTTCTTACTGGCGCACTGTACTGTGTCGGCTGCTACAGGAATACAAGGGAGCCTCCAATGGTACTGCGCAGGTCTCCATCGCCGACATCGCCAAGGACACAGGCATGACCTTTGACGACATAATCTCCACGCTCGAAGCACTGCGGTTCCTTGCTCGAGATCCTGTCACGAAGACATACGCAATGCGCCTAGACTACGAGTACATGAAAGAGTATGTCGACAAGCACGACAAGAAGGCCACAATTCAGCTCAACCGCGATCTGCTGGTCTGGACGCCATACGAGACACACAAGCCAACTTCGTTCTTTGCCATGGGTGAGGAGACCCTGACGAATCAGCCAATGCAGACCGTAGCACCTCGCAACGAGGCTGTCGAAGAGCCGAGCGTTCAGCCCATTGCACCTGCGCCAAATGGCGACGAAGACAATGCCACCGATAGTATCGAGGACAGCGCCGACGCCACGCCACCAGTCGAGCTCAGCAGCAAACCTTCTCGATCGCCTTCGAAGCTACCCACACTTACACCACAGCCCTCTCACACGGAGCCCCCCCCCCGTCGCCCCTCACCACGCCGAACCCCTGCCCCCGCATCACCGTCTCGACTCAAGACGATCTCACCTACCCGCCGCACCTCCCCACGCAAGACTCCTCAACCTCGCTCGCCTTCTCCACCACCTACAGCCTCGTCCTCCCGGCCCTCGACATCTCACACCGGGCCCATACCACCGACGCGGTTCGAAATCTTCCCACCACTCCCTGGTGCCGTGTCAGCTGCTAAGCGCCGCGCTGGCAGACCAGGCAGTCGCAGGAAGACTTTTGGCAGTCCGTATCGACTTGGACCGGTCAGACGAAGACCTACTGGGGACCGCAGGAGCACGACTGGAGGGGCAAGGGCAGCAGCGAGGAGAACGAGGAGTAAGCTCGGCGAGGAAGTCAGTGCTACCGCGGAACAGGTCAATGAGAATGCAAGCGCACCGCCGGCAGACGAGCACGGCGAAGATGAAGAGGACGGAGCTGGTGATGGCGAGCACGGGGAAGAGGACGAGGAGGGCGGGTTGGAGGATGCGGAAGGGGAGGAAGAGATACTGTATGATTAGGAGGGTTTGGCGGCGGCGTACGGCACGTGCGCACGCACGAGGCTATGTAGGATGTAGTGAAATGATGGGCCGCCGTGTCGGTGAGGCTTTCGACGCTTTCGATGTCAATCGCTTGGTCGAAATGTGCCTCGGACTGAGATCGTCGAGGCTCGGCCCGGCGAAGAGGGCAGATCTTCGAAGCCCAAAGCAGCACGGGCATACTCGGAACTGCATGCGAAATGGAGGCTCGAAGCCATGCTGTCCCATGACCACAAGCAGTGTATGCTGGCCGCCATTAGTCGGTGAACAACGATCAAATGAAATCAGTACTACCATCTCATGCTCCCATAAGTAAGATCACATGCGTAGTCATCATGCAAGGCACGCATCTCGAAATAGTCCCGAGCAACGCCACGACGCACTCGTGTCACGGTGTCGGCCAAAAAGTCAACACGAGCGGCATCCCCGAACATGACTGGCCGCTTCCTGTAGCAGTATGTAGCTAGACCCTGATCGCTGCTACTACGCTGTGCGCGTAGTGGAGCCGAGAGTCTGGAGTAGTGTTTTGTTAGGGGCAGGGGCACTTCTTGCGCGGCCTTGCAGACAAGTGGTGGCTTGACATTTTGTATATGTAACAGCTGCCACTTCCGAGCACATGCGCTGACCGCCAGATTCCGCTTGTGTTGATTTTGAATACTTGTGATCTTGTACTCCATCGCAAGATTGCTACCGCTCGCTCTACTCTGATCTACTCGAGTCTGAACGCTCCAGTCGTAACCGCAATCCCACTCCTAGTCGCAACCCCCATACTACCAGCACCATGGGCATGAAAGGTACGAAGCCCAGCATCCTCGCCCACCAGACTCTCACTAACACTCCAACGCAGCGCTCATCCTCGTCGGCGGCTTCGGCACGCGCCTCCGCCCCCTCACCCTGACCCTCCCCAAACCCCTCGTAGAATTCGGCAACCGACCCATGATTGTCCACCAGATCGAAGCTCTCGCCCACGCAGGCGTCACAGACATCGTGCTAGCAGTGAACTACCGCCCGGAGATCATGACAAAAGCGCTGGAAAAGTACTCCGCCGAGTATAATGTCAACATCACCTTCAGCGTCGAGACGGAGCCATTGGGCACTGCTGGGCCGCTGAAGTTGGCTGAGAAGGTGCTGGGGAAGGACGATAAGCCGTTCTTCGTGCTGAACTCGGATGTTATCTGCGACTTCCCGTTCAATGAATTGGCGAAGTTTCATGAGAGTCATGGACAGGAGGGCACGATTGTGGTCACGAAAGTGGAGGAGCCGAGCAAGTACGGTGTGATTGTGCACAAACCCGACCACCCCTCGCGCATCGACCGCTTCGTCGAGAAACCCGTCGAGTTCGTCGGCAACCGCATCAACGCTGGTATCTACATCCTCAACCCCTCAGTGCTGAAGCGCATCGAGCTGCGACCGACCTCTATCGAGCAAGAGACTTTCCCGGCGATTGTGAAGGACGGACAATTGCATAGCTTTGATCTCGAGGGTTTCTGGATGGATGTCGGGCAGCCGAAGGACTTTTTGAGCGGGACGTGTCTATACCTCTCCTCCCTCACGAAGCAGGGCTCGAAGCTCCTCTCCCACCCTGGCCAAGCGACCCCATACATCCACTCCGGCAACGTGCTCATCGACCCTTCAGCGAAGATCGGCAAGAACTGCAAGATCGGACCGAACGTGGTTATCGGACCGAACGTCGAAATCGGCGACGGCGTGCGACTACAGCGTTGCGTTCTTCTGCAAGGCAGCAAGGTGAAAGAGCACGCGTGGGTCAAGAGCACGATCGTGGGCTGGAACAGCACGATTGGCCGCTGGGCGCGGTTGGAGAACGTGAGTGTGTTGGGGGATGATGTGACGATTGGGGATGAGATTTACTGCAATGGCGCCAGTGTGCTGCCGCATAAGAGTATAAAGGCGAATGTTGATGGTGAGTGGCTTGATGTCTTGGCTTGGAGAGGTTATACGGCTAATGTTTGTTTGCAGTACCGGCGATTATCATGTAAATGCGCTTGTGTACCTGACGCAGCGAGGAGGCGTTGGTTGAGAGTCTGAGCATGCCACGCGCGAGTTATGTTGGCGTGCGACAGAAGCGTTGATATTGGATCGCGAGGAGAGTTGCGGTCCAGATCTACGGCTTACCAGCTATCTACTCCGCACAGTGGGCAACAGCATGGCATGTTCGAAGGGCAAAGCCATACCTGCGATAGTGACCAGTCACAAACTATCACTCCCAATAAAAGCGCTAAAGGGGCGGCGTCGTAGGACACGTCACAGCATGTTACGCACGGCAGAGCGATCATAGACATGTAATGCAAAAGCTATCACCTCTCACACATTCACCAACGCGGAAGAGAAAGCCACAGATCACTTGATTGTCGGCCTGACCTGTCACGAGAGCACAGGAAATCTTCGGTATTGCTGTGGGGCATTATCGGGTATCAGTTACTTCCTGTATGGTACATTGTGGTAGCACATACATGTACAATTTCTTCCCGCTTCCCGCTCAAAGAAGGAGCATCCCGCCAAATACGAAAGCGCCAACAAGCGCCCCCAGCGGCGCCAGCCGCCACCTTTCCACCGACATCTGCAGACCCGCCGCAGCGCCCTTGCTATTGGAAGGCTTCGGCGTTCCTGTAGCGGTGAACACCCCCGTCAACGCCATCGTCGAGCTCTCTCCTGCCTGCCCCATGACACTTAGCGAGCCAGAGGTGGGCATCGGGTTCCCAGGCACCCCGGCAGCGACGCTCGAACTCGGCAGCGTGACGGAGTCGTCATCGGGGTACCAGATCCCGTGCATGACTAAACCTTTGCCTGCGAGCATAGCCTCGGTATCGTCGGATGTGCGGGTGTTGTTCCAGTCCCTGACCCAGCAGGTCGTGGAGGGCGTGGGAGGTACGGTGTTGGTGTGTGTTGAGTTCTGTGTGCCCGTAGTACCCCAGATGGATAGGTTCTTGACTTCGCCAGTCCCAATATCCGTGCCCAACACAATACGGCTGAAGATCACGAAGGCTGCTTCGGGCTGATAGTAAGGCACGAAGTGACCTGCGTCGTAGACACGCGAGAAGCTGAGGTTGCCGAATTGGCGCACTGCGCCGCCGGAGTAGCTGTTGTTGACTATGATATCCGCGTAGCCCGCTGCAGGGAATGCAGTGGCGTAGTCTGGCGGGGTGAAGACGATGGCGCTAGGGTTCGTGGCGGATGTCATTGGAATCGAGGCAGGAAGCAGAGATGCGACTTGCAGACTTATGGCTTCGCCACCATACCAGTTGCAAATGTAGTCTGCGTCGCCGTAAATCAAGCCCACGCGAATGCCAATGCTTACCAGGTACGCGAGGTCCTGACTTAGACCGCCGCGGATAGTATCGCCGGTCGATATGAAACCTTGCTGGACGTAGGGATTGTTTTGAGTGTAGTTTACCTGAGCACCGATAGACGCCAGCACCGAATCATTGTTCAGGTACTCCTGGTACGCGCTTGGCGGATCGGGAGTGGGCAGCTTTTGCCGAACATCGTACACACTACGTTCGCTCTTGAGGTATGGGCTGGACACATTCAGACAGGAGATCTGCGCAGACTCGCAGAGGGCGTTGGTTGCTGATACATCACCATCGCCATCTGGGTCGGTAGTGTTCATAGCTGTCCGGCAGGCGTTGATCTGATCAAAACACTGTCCAGCACCGGCGAAGAAACTCTTGGAGTTCAAGTAATCGACTTCGTTGATGGCCTGCACGCCGTACGTGTTGTTATACGCATACTCCGGATAGTATGGGTCTTGCACGGCGTCATCAACGAGACCATTGATGATGCCGAGTGACTCGAGCTTAATCTCTAAAGTGCTGTTATATGGCAGTGACCCGTTGAGGCGCCTTTGGTTCTGCTCCTGGAAATGTGTCGCGAATGTCGGACCGTACTTGCCGCCGTATGACTCTGTGAACAGATGCACACCAACGGCTGCAGCCGGTATCTGGGACGAGGTGATATTCGGCCGTGTGACTGTGTTGTATTGCGGGAACGCTGCAAGCCAGGACTGCAAGAAGTGCCAGGTTGCAGATGCCGCGATTTCGGTTGTGTTAGCGGTGGTCGTCGTCAGAGGGTTCTTGGCATTGGCCGTTCCGAACGTGCCGTTCATGTACATGTACGGAGGTAGTGCCGTCGGACCAGTCGGTGGCTCGATGATTTGACCAGCGAAAAGGTCATACGAGGTATTGGACGCTTTATCGAAAGAGAAGCCGACCTGATTGGGTTGATCGAAGAACAGCATATTGCTAATTCGGTCCCAACCCCATATCCTTGACTGGGTACCGTAAGTGCCATCACTCATCTGCACAACCTCGCAGGGCCCCATTTCTTCGAAAAGGCCGGTCATGCTGCTGCTCCCCGGTCCGCCATTCATCCATAGCGTGAGTGGCGAGCTTTCCGGGACCTGCCTGGACTCGAAGAACCAGAAGAAAGTATTGATGGTGTAGTCCTGTTGTATCGGCGCCAATGTGTATGGTGGTAGAGTGATGTAGCCAGAGTATTGCTTTTGTGTGGGAAATGCAGTCATACATGTTCCTGGGTCCGGCACTTTGTATGAGATTGTGACAGCAGGATTGACCGGGGACTGCAGGGTATTATTATATGTGACAGGTCGCGGATACTGCGCATTTGCGGTGGGTATCATGAAAAGACAGCTGATAAAGATGCGCGCCAGTCCGGGTGGCAAATCGAAGAACTGTGAGGTCATGTCAGTACACACTTCTGCACCTCGATTCTCTATGATCGTGCGTCGTAATAATCGTGCATCAGCGTTGCCGTGGGCGTCTTTCGATCACATCGCTTCGGTCCGCGAGAGCAGCCACGGGTAAAGAAGGTTCCCATGGTCCAGAGTCCAACTTGATATTGGGAAAAGCGCATCGCCGCAGCACTGCCTTGGTACAGTAAGATCTAAGTGCGACGCCACTTAATGAGATCACTCTAGGCATGAGGGCGCTGTGCAGAGCTTGATGACATTATGCTCCATCTGCGCAGCCCGTATCTTGTGCTTTCATACAGCGGCGAGGCTGCATGCGTCCCGAGGAAAAGCCATGTGGGCGCCCTGTCGGAGCCACCGTATTCCATCTGAAGTTTGATTCCAGACAGTATGCGCAGATTCGTAGGATGCTTACGCCATAGCCGAATGCCGTTCCTACTCACATTCATCCTGTCGCCGACCCTCGAGTCCAGCCCTCGATCTCACACCCCCTCCAGGCGCACTCCCGCATCGGACTGTTGGCACGCCAAGTCCTCGTCTCTCCCACGATGGCAGCTTTTCTGCCGCAGATCGACCACTCAGAGCGATGTCAGATATGTCTCGCAAAACCACAAGTTGAGACTGTAGAGAGTAACAAGAAACGAGTGTAATGTGCACGAGGCTGAAGGAGGATGAACGTACAAGAAACTCTGACCGCAGTCACGAACGCGCGTGCTTCGAGATTAACTAAGGCCGGGTTCCCCGCATTTCGGGCCACGCCTCTCGGGACGCCACTGCAATGGCGTCCCGATACAGACCTTGCAAGGCTGTTAGTCACGAGAACTCTGGTAAAGCAATCTCTCGATCACGTACGTTTACTTCAGCGCAGCAAGTGTAGGTCGTGTCAGCACATGTAGGCGTTGAAGTAAGAGGAGGTGAAAACAGGAAAGTAGGTCAATGACTGCCAATGCTCCTTCTCCACGTGCGACACCAAGTGATGCCTTACACGAACGCTGCGCTCAAACGCTATCTGTCACTGTCCAATACCCTCTAGTTCATCAACATATCAAGCCTGAAACACCCTCTCATGCTCATACGGTTTCCTGCCATAGATCACCGGCATGGGAAAGTAAGCATGGATCCGCCTGTCCTTGAAATCCCTAGTAATGTTCGCAACGAAGACGTCCACCTCCTCCTTCCTCCACCCCAAAGCTCGAGTGAACAGGGCCAGACAGAATCCCTCCAGTCCATCCAGACAGTTGATCATGTTCCACTTTCCGAGCTCTTTCATAAAGGGATCTCGTGGCCAAGTATTCGAAGGCCACATGAACATTCGTTCTTGAATGTCGACGAACCCAGCATCACGCATCTGCTGTGCGTAGAGATCGCACGCATCTGAGCCCATGGGACGGCCCATCTTGGCCGAAGCTTCACACAGTAGCACGCCCCAGCGGTGGATGTCAGTACCTTCGTGGGTTCCGTCTGTGGAGCGGACAGGAAGGCCGTAGTCTTGGATCTCCAGCCAGCCGCCGGGTTCGAGGTTGCTGCGAAGAAGAGGTCAGTGAAGGCGACTTATCGTGACATGGAGCTGACAAACTCGTATGCTTGACGATAGAACTTTGGCCAGTCGGCAATGGAGCCCGCCATCAGTCGTGCGTGGATGAGGTCAAACTTGTCCTGGTATAGCCATAGGTCTTCTGCGTCGTCTACAATGAACTTGAGATTCGGAGGCACCATGGTAGGCTGCCCAGGACTCAGATCAATGCCCACGACCTGACATTCCGGAAGTAGGTCCGCTACGACTTGATCAGTAATGTTCCTCGAGAATACGGGACTGGAGCTTCGGACACACCCAGATCTATCGCCCAAATCCCGGTGCCAGTGCCAATGTCTAGAGCGTGTCGAGGGGTCACAGGCGCGAAATACAGCTGCTGATTGAATGTCATACGGAACAGGTGGTGTTGAAGATCCAAACGACTCGCTTCTCGCTGGAGAAAGTCAGCTGAGATGCATCGTTCACAATCACTAAGTTACGAACCTCATCGTTGGGAAAGATGTATTTCCCGTCCTTGTATGCTGATGGCATGCTGTTAGTGGCCGTATCAGAGTGTGACAACATGACGATTGCCACAGTAAGAGAATCCCTCACCATGATATGTTCGTCCGTGCTCCTTCCGATAATGATATATCGAGCTGCTCAACGATGTTGTCAAGCTCTCGCTGTGCGACATATCAGCACTTCAAGATCCGCGTCGACTAGTGTAGGCCACAAACGCACGTATCGCCTCCCATTGTCGAGTCGTTCTCATCGTTATCCTACAACGGATCATGCATGTAAGTCACTACCCCCCTCAGGCGGACGCTGTACACACGAGACTGCACTCACATCGACTTCGAGATCCTGCTCGTCTGCAAACTGATCTGGCAGATCGTACTGAGCAGCAGCTTCAGCGTCCATAGGGTCACGATCATCGTTGATCCGGGCTTGAGGTTCACCATGGGCCAAGTCCGCCTCCGCCTGCTGGGTTGGAATGTCGACCACACTGGCTGGGATGGTGAGTCCAGCAGAGACGTTGTTGCTGCTACCCGTGTCTCCTAGCTGTGGTGGCGGATCGTTGATCGTCAAGGCAGCATCTTGAGTTGGTACTTCAGACCCAGCAGCGACGTGCGGGGGGGCACCATGGATTGGTCCGTCGGTCTCCAAGTCAGTCGCACTTCCAGTTTCATGTTTCACATTTTCCAGTGAAGACGTCGTTGAAGTATGCCCCGTATTGATCGTGGCGTTATCGTTGACGTGGTCTTTGGGGGCTTCAATAGCGCTGTCATGCAGCGAGGGCGCCTCTGGCCTACTCGGTATCTTGTCGTTGATATCGACATCGTTCAGTTCATCTCTTGGGCCTTCAGACCCGTTCACGTCTTTCGAATCAATAATTGGGACTCCGCCTTGCAATGCGGTGTCATGCTCGTGCTCGTAGATCTGATTTTGCTTCTCGGCGAGGATGGCAGTCGTCGAAACGATAGGAACACCACTTTGGGCTTCCTCGGTCTCGGCCATGACCTCAACCTTGCACCTTTTGTGGCGTCGAATTGACGATCGCGCGATAGTGTTTCCACGTGGCTTCGGATACTGGTTCTTAGGCGTCGATCTAGAGGCTTGCAAGCCGGGTTACGGAAGACGCCTGCCTCAACGATGTGTTGGCCAATGGTAGTGAAACAGATGCAAAGCCGTTGAAAGTTCCCTGCTGTAACTATGATAGTCTTGTGTGGCTCGGGGCCCCAGGAGACAAGTCTACAATAGTGCTCCGCTACTGAAATAAGCAAAGGTGCAAAAGTAGTGGCACAGTAGTTGCATGGGAGTGATACAAAGGACGAGGGTTTGCTGGCGTCATGTAGACTCGAACCTTCCTCTTAGTGCCACGGGTGGGCCGTCGGAAACGCAGGACGAACTCGCAGGATGAACTCGGACTTCGCCTCTGCTCTACGCAACTTCATTGATGCGATCTGCAACTCATCGACAGACCACATTGTTTGATCCCTTCGTGTATAGCATTTTTGGCGGCGGCTTGCACGGATATCCTCGCGACTCGACATCTCGAGCGACTGGGAAACCTCGAACGATGCCCAATGCCCACTACACCAATCCGTGCAGACACCAATGCATGCAGGGTCACTGTCAAACAAGTGCTACCGCTGCGACGCACATACGCGATGAGCTAGCACCCCCGGCACTTGCAGCACCAGCACATGGCCGCTTTTCGAGACATCCCAGCATCATCGAGCGTCCCGCCTTGCAGCAGGGGCGTGGACTAACATGAAGCCGATCAGCCACAAGATGCAGCTACGAAGCAGCGTTATCGTTCTCCTGCGAGAGAAGCGCTCCACGTTCACGCCATCCCTGCCATAGCGTGGTAGCGAGCTTGCGGAGCTCTGAAGTTCAGAATGTGCATTAGTGCCGCCTTTAGGCCCGTCATCGCGCTTTCCATCATGGCTCTAGCGGCGCTCGTTTGAGACCGCTTAAGTTGTAGTGAATACTTGCGTCTTGTCATATCCAACTTCACCGACTCTCTGGTACTACGAGGTTATGTTGTCGCCGCATTGGAGCATTTAACAAACGGGCTCGCCGAGGCTGCACTACTGTCTAAGACGCACGAATCGGGACCATCACCGACTCCCAGCGCAGTGGTCCAGCGCAACGAGTACGACACTGGTGGAATCTGACAACTGGCCAACGCGACTCGCGGCAACCCACCACTCTGGACTCCATCATGCCGTCCGCCGCTTACGTCCTCCTCTGTGCGCTGCTTGTGCTCGCCTTCGTCACACGTAAAGTGCGCGCATACTACGGACTTCGACAGTTTGGCGGTCACTGGTCAGCAGGATGGTCGCGAGTATGGCTGCTCAGGACGCAGAGCAGTGGCGAGATGCATAAGCGCTTTGCTGCACTGAATCGCAAGCACGGTGAGTCTCCCACGCGACGAGGCTTCCTCGTCACCACCACGCTGGAATGTGCGCTTGGCCAGTAAACCCCCGATTCGTCCAGTGTCATCACCAAAAGGCGGTCCACGTGGGCGCCCGGCCCGGACTTGCATCAATGTGACATGTTACAAACATCCTCAACTTCACTTTGCGAGTTCCAAGATCCGGAAGCACTCCGATGAATGGCATCGGCTGACAGGAATGAAGCCGACTCGGGTATCCGGCTAACGATGCTTCGCAGGCTCAACGGCACGCGTCGGTCCTCGCATGCTCATCACATCGGATCCCGACCTCCTCCAGCGCATGAACGCAGTCCGCTCACCATTCACACGCGGGCCATGGTACACGGCATTGAAGCTGCACCCTGAGCGTGACAATATCACGTCCGTGATAGACGAGCGCATCCATGCAGATCTTCGCGCCCGTATGGCGCCAGGCTACTCTGGCCGTGAGAACGTTCACATGGAGCAAGACGTCGATGAGAAGTTGCTAGGGCTTTTCGACTTGATCGACAGCAAGTATGTTGCCCGCCCAGAGGAAGGTATCTTTCGCACTATGGATCTTTCACGTACTACATCTTTCTTCACCTTAGACGTCATCTCGAAAATCGCCTTTGGGGAAACGTTCGGCTTCCTTGACAAAGATGAAGACCCATATGGATACCTTGCCAACCTTAAGCAATTCCTGCCTGCCATCATATGGTTTGGTGTATACACCGAACTTACTAATATCCTCAAGGCACCCTTGATCAAAGGTGCCTTGCCAAAATCTACCGACAAGCGTGGTCTCGGCAGGGTGATGGGCTTCGCGCGGGACCGCGTGCAGGAGCGTTTTGGTCCCAAGCCCATAGTTCGGCAAGACATGCTGGGTTCGTTCATCACTCACGGTCTCTCACAAGCTCAACTCGAATCGGAGACTCTGACGCAGATCACCGCCGGCTCCGACAGCACCGCCTCAGCCCTTCGCGTGACACTACATTTCATCTCTACCTCGCCACCAATCCTCGATCGCCTGTTAGCCGAAGCCCATGCTGCGATAGCAGCAGGCCAGATCTCCCGTCCGGTAATCCAAGACTCTGAAGCCCGCCAGCTCCCATATTTGCAGGCCTGCATCAAGGAAGGGCTGCGCATCTATCCGCCCGTCACTGGCCTCATGGCCAAGCAAGTGCCTCCTGCGGGCGCCATCATCGAAGTGGACGGTGTTGAGAAGTCCGCTGCTGGGGGAACGCAGATCGGCTGGAACAGCTGGGGCATGATGCACGATCCCGAGATCTTCGGCGAGGATTGCGAGATCTTCCGACCGGAGAGATGGCTGAGCAAAGACGGTAGTGAGCAGGAGAAGGCGCGGGTGACGAGGATGAATGAGACTGTGACGTTGAACTTTGGGTATGGCAGATTTGGATGTCTCGGGCGAGGGGTGGCGACTATGGAGCTAAACAAAGCTGTCATCGAGGTATGTGCTCCGAATTCTCGTTCGCGGTAATACAAAACTGACAGGATATTCTAGACACTACTCCGATTCAATCTGCAGCCCTGCAGTCTGGCCAAGCCCTTCGACGAGATGGTCGTCGGCTTCACGGTGCACGAGAACATGAACTTCATCGTCACCGAGCGTCTGTCTGCCGAGAAGATCAAGGAGTCGCAGATGAGTGGAGATGCTGAGGTAGACGCTGGTGCTTTACCTGGCTCGTAC
Organism: Oleoguttula sp. CCFEE 5521; assembly: GCA_036872775.1. NCBI lineage: Eukaryota > Fungi > Ascomycota > Dothideomycetes > Mycosphaerellales > Teratosphaeriaceae > Oleoguttula > Oleoguttula sp. CCFEE 5521. The sequence continues at coordinate 28,489 of JAVRRP010000088.1, forward strand.
GAGTCTTGACGTGGATTAGAGCGTTGTGTTGATTGAGGGAAGGAATGGCAGCGACTAGATATACCCGCATGATCATTTACGGCATTGTTGAGCATGGCGTTGGCGATCGCTGTGGGATCAATGTCTTTGAATATTTGTACTCGACACGAGAGTTGGAGCACTCGATCGCGTAGATTTCTTACTCCCGTCCATCACGTACGTCCCGTTATTCCGGTCCTCGCTAAAAGCTCCGTGATCGATTGAGAGTATGTACGATGTAGCATTAACGTTTAGCCATATCAGCCTTCTCAAGTAATGCTGGTATCACGACCATTGCAATTGTTAACGGGAGAACGAGAAGAGTGATCAATACTACAGAGGCATGCCAAACTCAGTAGTAGTCAGGCCAAATCAAAGCGCCGTAGCGTTGACTCTACCTTACCCAACGCCAGAACGCCAACACACCCACTAGACCTTACGTCTATTCCCAGTCATCATCACTATCCTCCTTTCCGCCTTTCTTCTCCTCCTCCGGGCTTCCAGGCGCCCGACTCGTCGCTCCTGACACAAGATCATAGCTTGCATCAGAGGCGGCTACACTCTTCGTCTCATCTTCATTGCTTCGTCGTGGCGAGTTCGGAACTTGCAGCGTAGCCGAACTAGTTGCGTGGAGGGTCGTGGTGCTGGCCGAAGCTTTGTGCGAGATCGTTTGTGGGGTTCTCGACTTCTCCTCTTCGTCCTCATCATCGTCGTCCCAGGCGACTTCTTCTGTGGGGTCGGCAGTTGCGTCTAAGAGTGTGTCAGCGATTCCCTGGCTGCCATCTGGGTAGTAGAAGACTGGCGACTTACCTTTGAGCACCTCCTTCCGCCTCCTCTCATCCTCTTCGATCGCCATCCGTAAGAAGTAGTATCGCGCCCAGAACGTCTTGTACTCGACTTTCTCAGGCACAAGCTTCTCCATCGCGCGCCTGAGCTCCTCATACTTCTCCAAGTCCTTCGCGATCGCCTCAGTTTGCTCGTCGATGTCGAAGTCCTCACGCCATGTCTCCCACTCCTCGCCCTGCGGATCCCCAGTGAACGATCCAGGTGCGGTGTGAATGGCATGCAGTTGCGCATCGAAACGCGTAGTGTGGAAAACCTTCCTACCAGTACTCTGCTCAGTAGTCTCGAACAGTGCCTCCTTTGACGACCTTTTTGCCTTGATTGCGGAGTCCTCATCGGGTGCGCTGATGACCACTGCATCCCTCAGAAAGTTCCTCACGTTCGTCCCGAACTTTAGCAACGCCTCATCAGCAGCATCCTCGGCCTTTTGCAAGTCCCTCAGCTTAGCCGCTGCGGTATTGCGAAAGCTCGCGACAAGCGTGCCAGCCTCCTTCACAATGTCTGCAGGCAGGCTCTCCGGCGGCTCGACTACGGTCTCAGCATCTGACTTCACATCTGCTCCCTCCTCAGCCTTCGCAGGCTCATTCTTCACCTCTGAATGCCCTCCTTCCTGCCCAGCGACACTGATGCCCCGCGTGCGCTGCACCAGCTGCTCTAGCCCTTTGCTTGCCTGCTCCTGCGCCTCCGTAGCCTCCTTCTGCAAATCACTGACGAATGCCTCGGTCTGTTTCCTTGCTTCGCCAAACCAGCCGCCTAGCCTCGCACCCCACGGTGAGGCAGAGACAGCTTTGAAGGCTTCCTGGAATTCGGCGTTGAGAGAGGCTGGCGGGGCAGAGGAAGCAGGATCAGAGGCGTTTGGGGTAGCGGAGTGGGAGGGGAGGGTCTCCTCCTGGATGTGGTCGTATGCTACGTCCATGATGGATGATAGTTGACCATGAGATATGAGAAGGGCTATGTCTATTAGTGAAGAGCTATGTCGTATGATGCATGGAGCTGAGATGTGTGGACAGACTTGCATGAGCTGTGGGGTAGACGTAGGGGCCATTCGGTACAAATGGAGGGTTCAAGGGCTTCAGGGTGCTCGAATGAGCATCACCAAAGATAAGTATGATGCCACACCAGAGTTGCCGTAACGTATATCGCTAAGCGTCTCTCTCAATGACTAGTATCTATTGGAACTCGGCTCACTGTTGGAACAGTGGCCGTGCTGTAGTTTAGACACCGTGATCTTTATGAAAGGCATACAATCGCAGTCAACCATGGGTATAGAAGTGCCGATCCGCAGTCCCCTCGCAAGCACTCCAATGAAGAGTATGCAACTTCCGCGCGGCTTAGTGTCCTGATCTGCCGCCAGAAAGCACCCGTACGATGCAAATGATCAACGCCTTTCTCGCAAACTTCACCTGAGCCTGCGCTTCGAGCCTAGAGCAGGTAGAAGTGCGTGTTGCCTTCCATCCCATATGCATCGCCGTCGCGCTTTGCCTCCTTCGCCTCATCTGTCGTGGTCCCTGACAATGCAGAGTCGTGGCGACTTTCGAGCTCAGCCGAGTCGGGATACACTAATCACACAGAAATTCAGCAAACCCATCGCTACTAACGAAGGGTCTCGTCCTTCTCTGCTCCACCCTCAGGGAAGTCCTCAAGTGGACCTGACGTCGCGCTCATGCCTGGCTTCGCAGCCACTGGCTTAACTTCTGGCGGCTCCTCTGCCATGACAGGCATCTTCTCGTCGAGGATGTCAGGCTTGGCCGTCGTTGTCTGGGGCGAAGACTTGGTGAGAGCGGGTTGAGTCTCGCTCGAGACTGGGGCGATGCCGTCGGGCTTAGCCTTTTCATCGTCTGTGGGCGCGAGAGCAGGGTTCAAGCGTTGTGCGGTCTGCGTCTGGTGCGCGACTGGTGAAGCTTCCGTAGTGGGTACTATAGGACCGTTAGTATCTTGCCTCACAATCGAGAGCTTGTATTCCGTACCGATAGGTTGCGCACTCCTCACCTCCTCAGCGACAGCATCGTTCTTCGGCGGTGGTAATGGCTTTTCCTCTGATTCGATAGCAGACACAGGCTCCGATCGTCCAGCTTCGTCTGCGATCCCGGTGGAGTGCTCTGCCGGTGAGATCGCAGGCCGCTCATCACTCGTGCCATCGTTTGTGCCTAGCGCAGCTGGCTGAGTGCTGCTTGCAGCCAGTGCGCCTGCACCTGCACCTGCACCTGCGCCTGCTGCCCCTACTGCCCCTGCGGCGCCCAACGCTGCTGGTCCGCTCGATGTTGCGCTTGTAGGCTGAGTCTGCGCCGCTGACCCAGGCACGCCGGTCGGGGGGAGATTCTTCGACGTATCTGGCGATGCGACGGGCGCGCCAGTAATGGGCTTGCTGGCCTGTGCAGGTGATGCTGCTGCGTTGGCGCTCGTAGTGTTGGTCTGCTGGTCCTGGCCGCTTTGCTTCTTTTTGCTCCCGCCCTTTAGCATACCCTTGAGCATACCCTTGAGCTTTCCCAGCGCATTAGGAGCTACGCGAAGCTGTGTTAGTACCTAGATTCAGCAGGCGGATACATTAGACTGCACTTACGAACACCCGGCATGGCGACGGTATTGCCTATCTACGTGAAGCTCTTCGCGATCCCACAATACCGCATGCAGCAAGGAGTCCAATTGCAATGGCTGCGTTTCAGTTGCGTAACATTGTGTAGGGTGATGCGTGATGTGTTCAAAGCAAGCAGATGACCCAGCAGAAGCCGAAATGCGGCTCTGCGTGTACACAAATGAGGTTGCAAGCGCAACGGAGCGAGGCAAGCAAGCGCCAGAAACGAAATGAAAGGGCGTTGATTGCT
>JAVRRP010000089.1:0-31682 GCA_036872775.1 Oleoguttula sp. CCFEE 5521
AGGGGAGTCGCCATGGCCATTTGTTGCGGGTTGCTGGTGTTTTATTCCGGCTGCTGTGAGGGCTGATGCTGCGGTTGTTGAGGTGGGTGTTGATGTGCCTGAGGATTCTGGGGTGGGAAGGGATGCGGGAGACATTGTTGGTGATGGGACGGTGTTGCCACCGGTTGATTTGTCCGTTCTGTTGGCTGGGAGGGGAGTGCTGCAAGTCAGACAGCAAAGGGATTGTAGCAAATGGTATATGTAGTCAATGGCAAAGAGAAAGGTGAAGTCAACAAGAAAGTTCCTACACTACCTCCCTTGCACGGAAAGCGGCAGAGACTGTGACTCTTATCGCTTCAGCATCGACCATCGGCCCTGGCATTGCATCTACAAGCCCGCCCTACGATGCGATATGACGCCAAACATCCCTTTGGCCCATCAATATCGGAGCTGACAAGTGGCGCAAGGCATTGGCGGTCAGGCTTGTTATCACTGAAATTTCCGCTCGGTCAATGGATGTGTTACTTTCGACCGCCACAAGCCGATGGCAGCCGGCATTGTACCCTAACCCTGAACCGATATCGCAAAACCTACGTCGGCTCAAGCAAAGGATGAGATTGCGGGCGAGGACATGGGCTGATGTACGAGATGGAGTGAGAAGCATGTATTACAAATGTCCAATGCGTATGGGTATCTCGACATCATCCAGCTATCTCCAAGCGTCTTCGCGTTCAATCCCTCATCATTAAATCGTGAACATCGTCACTTTCCAAACCTCGTTTGCCAGTACCGTTGCCATCGCCCTGTCGGACCATTTCCTACATGAGTCCACCGAGCACGAGTCTTTGCAAGCCAGCTACCTCGCTCTTGACCCCAGCCCGAGTATTGTCTTCAAACTCCCTCATCACGTTTGCGACCAATATCTTCCGTACGGCTTTATCAGCCTTGATGAATGCATCACCAACAGACATTGTGCACAGCTCCGGGCCCGTGACCAGACCGAGCAGATTCAGATATGTATCCGTCAGTGTATCACACAGCGTCGCGAACGTGGTGCCGAAGTCTGGGTCAAAGGGAAGGTTAGGCGTGAGCAAATGGTGGAAGTCCAAGCCGGAGAAGTTGACCGGCGAGGCATTCTCCTGTGGACTGCTCAGTGAGCTTACCGCGGGTAGGCTGCTATGCTGCGAATCGGACATGAAGCTGTCGGTTGTCGCGCTGGCTCTACGGCCCTTGCCTGCACCTTTGCCCAAGCCCATACCGCTTTTGAGTATCTGGCCCATGCGACCTCTACTCAGACTACTTCCTGTTGTGTCATAGCCACTGAGATTCTGGTATGTCTCAAATTCTTGCAGGAGCGACGAGAGTGCTTTGAGGTATTCCAGCGGGCTGCCAGAGTTCATGTCCAGCAGCGCGGGCAGACTGTAGCCCAGCAGCAGGTAGCTCGTGGATCGTCGTCCAAGCTTGTGTGCGTTCATCGACGGCAGGCCTCCAACTGCGTTCGGCGTGTAGTGCAGCGTACTGAAATAGTACACATCCCCCTCATGTACCCGCTTAAGGTATTCGATCGTAGCCATCCTCTTCGCTGCCGTTTCCCGTATCTGCTGGAATAGTGCACTAGGGTTCTGGCTGCCAGCGAACTGCGTTGGCGGCGCTGGCAGCATTGTTGGACCGTTCATGTTGCTCTCCCTCGCGAAGCTCATCTGCGAGCTCAAGCTTGGCCGGTCTGGTACATGACGCTTGTAGACATCGATGTTAGTTACCATCTGATTTGGGATGCGTGAGCGTGGTGCCGGACTCGCCGGAGTGGCACTGGGCAGTGGAATGAGCCCAGCAGGCGGGTTGGCAAGACCTGTCAGGTTGTCGCTTGACTGAGCAGCAGTCTGCCCGTTAGCCAGTGGTGAGCCCAGTCTATTGCGAGTTCGCGGCCGTTCAGGTGAGTCCGCACTATCTGTGGGCGAGAAGAAGTCCGACGTGGGTACGTGTGCAGACGACAGTCGAGATCGATGTCCAATAGATGAGCCACTGGGTTGGGACTTGTGAGATCTGAGTGAGACGCTCCTCCGCAGCTCCTGTACGCTAGACGACAGTGACAGAATACTGCTATCCCTCTTATGGACTCGCAGCTCCCCACTCCTCTCACTCCCAGGTACAGGTACCGCAGTACTCTGCAGTGGAGCAGCCTCCTCAACGAGGCCAGGGAAAGCCGCGATCTCACTCGGGTGGCGTTTGAAGCGACCAAACACACTGTTCGATGAAGACGAGAGGGAGGGCATGTGGGCGGTGCCGCCTCTGGCCGAGGACTTTGACGCGAGCTAAGGCGGCGGGTCAGGAGTCGAGGACAGGGCCATGCGAAAGCTTCGCGCGTCGTGGGACCTGCAGTAGTCGCTGCGCCTAGGGAACAGGGGGCGGCTATTGTTCTGCCACATGTGACAGGCGCGGGCAGGCGTGGGAATCACCCGAACAGATGCCAAGACTATGGACTTCACTTCACATACCGGGGTCGTGGTTGCCGAATGGTAGATGGTGCATTTGATCGATTATTATATCATACAAACCTCGTGTACATCTACCTCAAGATGGACATCCGCCTCCTTCACCCTTCAGACATTCCTCACGTCCAGCAAACCAACATCACCAACCTCCCCGAGAACTACTTCTGCAAATACTACCTCTACCATGCCCTCAGCTGGCCACAGCTGAGCTATGTTGCTGTTGATGTCTCCCGGCCTAAGAAGACACTCTATGATGCACCCAAAATCGTCGGCTATGTCCTCGCCAAGATGGAGGAAGACCCGGCAGACGGTATTCAGCACGGCCACATAACGTCGCTGAGTGTGATGCGCACGCATCGACGACTAGGCTTGGCGGAGAAGCTGATGAGGCAGAGTCGTGCGTTGCTGCTGAAATCTGCATATCTTCCTCCATACTAATCATGTATGCTGTGCAGAAAAGGCAATGTACGAGACCTACAACGGCGTCTACGTATCCCTCCACGTCCGCGTATCCAACGTCGCCGCTCTCGCACTGTACAAAGATACCCTGGGTTTCAAAGTCATCGGCACGGAGGCGAAGTACTATGCTGATGGCGAGGATGCTTTCAGTATGCGAATGGACTTGGAGCACTTGAAGCAGGAGGCTTTGGACGAGGAGAGCGATGAGGAGGACAGTCTGGGCAAGGATGAGGGAGCCGCGGTGGGGAGTGAGGGGGCTGGGGAGGAAGAGGTGAAGAAGGATTCAGGGGAGCCGAAGAGGAAGGTCAAGGTGGGAAGACAATTGGGCGTGGGAGAGCTGGTGGAGAGGAACGAGAGTGCGCGATGAGGCTTTGATGCAGCGCCTGCCTGCCAGTCTGAGACATCTCACGACGCTTTGAGGGATCGTCTTTAAAGATGCTGCTTGCGCGGGAGCACATGATTGCGGCATCTGAGCATCAGTGGTTGCTTCTGACAGCGTTCACTGAACCTGGATTCCTCGCGCGCTCACGGATCTTCCACTGGAGGAAGGGTGAACTCGCGTTCGTGCGCGATCTACGCTAGGACTGCAGGGCTAAACTTTGCATCGTCGCTGTCGCAGTCATCCTCTACCCCGCGCATGTGGAGATGTTCGGATGTCGATCTGCATGCGTGGCGAGAAGTACCCTCCGCGGCCTTGATGGGGTGAACGCAGCAGTCTGCAGTGCCAAATGGCACGATAAGACCACCGAAGTAGGATGAAGCGATGGCTGCGGAGGTCAACTAGTTTCCCACATATCTCCAAAGCCGGTCAGATCTTGCCGATACTCATCACACCCGTGGTAGATCCTACGGTGATCCACGCTCGGCACCTTCGTGAATCCGCCAGCTTTGTCATACCAGCGAGACTTCTTGATAAGCTCCCCACGTCTTATCGAGCTCCCCGTGCGCGGCGTTCCGTTCGTCTGCTTGCTCGATAATTGTGAAGCCCTCGAACGTTAGTAACTCCAGTCTCGGATATGGATGTGCGTCCAGAGCTCGCAGAACATAGACCAAGAAAGCTGCCGCTGATCGAATGTAGAATGGCACATACTCGTGCACATGTCTACTGTGGGTTGTGCCGCACTGGCCTGGACTCTTGGGTTTGTAGATGTTGTCATGCTCGCCTAGCACAATGACAAGCGTCGCAAGTGTCGCACTTGTCTTGACGACCAGATCCGCCGTTGCGCGGAAGATCGTTTCGTATAGCCGGGTATCTGTGTAATGGTGTACGCGCGGGATCTTGACTTGGAGATGCTTGAGTGAGCTGAGTGATCGTGCTGTAGGCGTCGTGAGCAGATGTATTGGGTATCACATCGGACCTGGAAAGATGAAAGCTTTGCCAGTCTCTTGACGCTTCCGAAGCTCGGGCGAGATGATCTGCTATTGGCGGCACTGAAGGGAGCCGCGGCGAATAGCACGATCATGTTAGTTATTCGTATTGTCACTCATAGGCCTGCCATCTGGCAGTGATCCTTCATCGTTCAGATAGTCCAGTCGCAAGCTCCGAAGCTTGGTGACATCGATAGAGCTGAAGACAGCCATTACCAAGCCTCGGTGTGTCCATCCGAGTAATCTTAGATCCGTGATACTCGGGAACAGCACAGCTGGGGTCTGGCGAACAAACTTGTACTCCGCACCTTTGAGCGTGTGCAGCGAAGCCAAATCGAGGTACCGGACATTGGTGAGACTGGCGAAGACGTCCCAGGTGCGACGGTCAAGATCCGTAAGACCCTCATCAGCCCCCTCGATCTCCTCAGGTCCGACCTCGCCAGCGATGTTCTGCCAGGTGAGCGTCCACGTGAATGCATGGACGTGCCTTGCAAGCTTCTGCTGCTCGACAAGCAGGCGGATGAATGCGCGTTGACGCTTGACCAGGTTCGGCTGACGGTATTCCCAGCTGTCTTCTGCGTTCACGACGGGATAGTACACAGGGTGTTCCAACTCAGGCTGGCGTCCGTTGTTCTGCGAGCTCACATCGACACGCTTGAGAAGAGCAGGCAGAGCTAACGATCACCACTCGCGGGACGCGAGGCCGGCATTGCACAGCGTCACGTAGTCAAGGTCGGTTGTGAGATGCTCGAATACCCGCACCAGGATGTCCAACGAGAGTATGGGTGCCATGATGCTCCAAGCAGCTGGTAGCCTGGTCCGCGCAACGATGAAGAGTAGACAAAGCGGACAAGTCAACGAGATGTTGAGAGTGGTGACCTACCATGTAAGGCAGGCAAGCCTACAGTCCACCGAGTCCTGCTGTGCCGCATGGATGTTGCCTAAACAGTTCACGTGACGTAGTGCGCGATTGATCACTTCCGATCACGGGAAGGCTCATGCCAACGTGGCACACAATGTGTTTCCACTCCCGCAATGGGGCGTATGTCGATGTCCGGAACTGTGATGCGGTGCAGCCGGAACGTAATGTTGACCGCTTCATTAGCGTTGGTTGTTTGAAAGTTGTGTTGTGGTGGACAGTGTGGGTTGTGGTCAGGTCGAAGGACTGGATAAGTGGGTCATGCCTACATTCGGACATTCCGACTTCGTACATGAGTCGCCTTCCAATGACCATCCGTTATGACGTTTGGTCAGATATGAAATATATTATTTGAAGTTACATAACAAGCACTGCGAAGCGACGTTGTATTCATAATCTAGTAGGTACTTTGGATTATCCATAAGATATCGACAACTTCTATCACACCCATCATCGTCACCAAGACCATTCTATCACCCTTTTCCATTCACCATGTCGCTCCCCAAATCTTTTCCCCTCCGCACCCGCGAAGGCACAACCCAGATCCCCTCCGTCGGTTTCGGCACTTGGGCCGCCGGCGAAGGCACCTGGGCCAAAGACTCCGTCATCGCAGCCCTCAAAGCCGGCTACCGCCACCTCGACTGCGCCTGGATGTACGGCGTCGACAAACAGGTAGGCGCTGCCATCAAGGAATCCGGCGTCCCTAGGAACGAGATCTTCATCACCACGAAATTCTGGCCGCACTTTGCACATCCCGATAATGTGGAGCTCTGTCTCGACAAGTGCCTGCAAGGGCTGGGGCTGGAGGACGTGGATCTATTTCTCGCGCACTGGCCTTGTGCGTGGAAAGCTACGAGTAGGGCGGCGCTAGAGAAGGCTTCGCCTGGAGGATCACCCGAGGAGATGGGTGCTGTGGAGGAGGATGGGAAGCCGGTGATTGACTGGGAGCACTCTGCTAGTCATCTGGCGAAGCTAGCAGGTAAGGAGGGGAGCTTTGTGCCGACCTGGAAAGCCATGCAAGCTTGCGTCACGAAGGGCAAAGCGAAGGCTGTGGGTCTGTCGAACTTCAGCATTCCCGAGATTGAGGAGCTGCTGGAGCATGCGAAGGAGGTCCCCATTTCGTGCAATCAGATCGAAGTGCATCCTTGGCTACCACAGAACGAGATCATCGCTTTTGCGAAGAAGCACGATATCATCATCACTTGCTACTCGCCACTTGCAGGACAGAAGACTGACGGCGCAACGTTGCTGAAGGATGAGACTGTCGCGAAGCTCGCGAAGAAGAACGGCATGGATGCCGGGCAGCTATTGCAGAGCTGGGCTGTACAGAGAGGCACAATTCCTCTGGGCAAGAGCCAGACGCCATCGAGGATTAAGTTGAATCTGGCGGTACGGGAGTTAAGTGATGAGGACGTGAACGCGCTGGATGGGTTGGCTCAGCCGGATGATTCGGGGAGAACCGTCGACTTTCGGGAGAAGTGGGGTGTGCATCTTTTCAATAACAACTAGCCAGATCGAGCTCGTCATCCTCTGTACACACTGTCCCCTTCTCAGAAATCGCGAGTACAGATGTGCTCCATTACGAAGAAGTCAACTCCAGCCAGTACAACTCCCGCTGCAGCTTCTCAAAGACAATTCCGTCACCCCTGCCGCACTCCAATCACCTTCACTTGCGTGATGCCCTCCACCGCTCTCTGGCTTCTCAATAGTCAGCACATGTTCTTCCCACAAGTGCCTCTTCCTCCACCAATGCACACACCTTCGCCTTGCACCCTCCCCAGCCTGTCCCCTCGCCTCCGCTCGCCTCGCATCAACTTCCATCATCAGCTTCTTCGCATTCCGCAAGTCGCGCTGCTGCTCGGCAGTGAGTCCCTGGAGGTCTGCTGTGAGTCGCTCCATGCGCGGGGTCATGTCGTCGATCTGCGCTGATGAGGTTGCGTGTTTCGCTTTCGCAGCTTGAATGTCGCTGTGAAGGGCGTCGTGCTGTGCTAGGGTTTCTTTGTGATGGTTGAAGATGGCTATGCGTTTTGATTCGAGCTCGGCTGACGTGAGGATCGTGATCTTGGGTCGCGCAGGGAGTTGGGAGGTTGACATGGTTGCGTTGGTGTTTCGCCCCATAGATGATTGGGAAAAGTAGAGAATGGAGTGATTTGATCGTTGATTTGTAGTAGAGAATGTCGCAAAGCAAGCAGTGAGGCGGGAAAGGGCATGTAGGAGACATGCCTTAGCTTGTTTCAGATCATGTCAAAGCCTACCGTTTGCATGTGCAAATCCTTTCACACCGTCTGTGGAGTACATGAGAGTTGAAGCATGTGAGCTCTGCATCTTCACTTCGTGGTGGCTGCATGATGGTCATAGCCCGGAGATCTCATACATTCCCCTCCCAACGCCGTCGCTAAGTTTCAGATCGCATTCGTCCCCTCAGCCGTGGCCTCATTGTACCAGCAGACTCACCTGTGCATTTGTCAGTGCTGCGAATTCGCGCCTGTTGAGATGATGGGAGACATACAGTCATTGCTACAAGGCATAAGCTGACATACGGGCTTAGTCGCTGCCCTATTCGTGCTGCACGCCACAGTGTGCCGAGAGGTCTGCAGACTATCAGATAATGCCAGATCCCATTCGAGAGGTCGTAGCGTACCCTGACTTGTTCCTGGCTAGAAGAGATGGGAATTGCTCGTGCAGATATGTGCAGGTGCAGATGAAGAGCAGGACCACCATCAGAAGCGTCTGAAACCTCAATATGCCGAGCTACATACTCGTCAGTATGGCTTTACACGTCGAGAGCATGTTACGTACCACCATCTTGACGTCGTGACTCCGTCGTAGAGGGTCGTAATAATATCTGAGCCGGGCGAGTGCGAAGTGAAGAGGGTGAGGTGAAAGGTGTCGCTTGAGCTGGAGGCAAACTAGCCGAGCTCCGTCCTCTGATGCAGTAAGTGACGAGTTACAGTACTACGACCTCATCATTATAGATGTAGTGGTACACCTGTTCATTCACTGTACTTCGCGTCTGTGTTGACACGAGATCAGGCGTGCCCTTCACGATGACCGAGCCACGTGTGCGCGTCCGTACAAAGGGCCAGTTCTTCGCAACCGACGATCGTAAGTCCACTCCCAGTCACCGCATCATGGCTCAATCTGACCTGCACAAATCAGTCCAGTCCCTCCTCACATCCGCGCAATCCCCCACTCCTCATCTTGCCTCCACCCTCGCCTGCCTAGACGACATTCTCACAACCTTCGTCATCGAGACATGTCACTACGCCGCGCTCTCAGCTTCCTACAGCAGACGCCAGAAGATCAAGGCCGAGGACTTTAAGTTTGCCCTTCGTCATGATAAGGTGCTGCTTGGCAGAGTTGGCGAGAATGCCTGGAAGGAGAAGAAGGTGAAGGATGATAAGAAGAGTGCTGGGTTTGACAGCATTATGGAGGAGGCGCATGGGTTGAGGGAGTTGGCTAAAGGGGACGTGGAGGGCGTACCGGGGGAAGCAGATGGGAGGGGCGTGAAGAAGAGAAGACGGGGACGGAAAAGGGGCGGGAAGGGAGGGAGTATGGTGGAGGGTCGGTGAGGTGACGATCAGACAGAGTGAATCGTGCGAGGAGAATTGGCTTGACTTTAGCGATGGTGTTAGGCGCATAGTTGGCGGATGATACCCCATTCATTCTGCGAGAGCTGAATTTGAACAGCTACTACTGATTGGCTCACTCAATCGCAAGACTCGGTCGGTCTACATCAGGCTTCCAATGAAGCTGAGTCAAAGCAATGTAGTACCATGTGCTGACTCACATCAGTAGAGTGGACCTCGAGGAATCTCGCATCGCTCTTGGACGTGTGCTCCCAGGTCGATCGCAAGGATTACTACGGGAGGATTCGATGTTGCTGACCTTGAAGTCAAATGCTGCTATGCTCCACACTTGTTGGTGTCAGCCATGACATCGTCAACGCAGCCAAGTCTGTCGCACACATATACATGTGATTACTGTCACAGGACATGGAAGTCGCAAGGATGTGCCAAACATTGCGGGCGGTCTTCGCACGCTGTAAGTCAAGCCTCATACAGTCGCGATATCTACTGACTGGCTGAAGTAAACCTCTCTCGCAACTTGCTCACAAACGCAGATATGACTACACGAGTACTTCCTGACACGTCGATAGTCGAAGCCGCTGGTGATATGCTGTTGGATACCCGGCCCACGACACCCGCAGATGCTGAAGAGCACACACTGGATTTCCAAGTAAAGGCATCTTCAGACGCCGGCAAGATGGCGCCAGGCTCCTCTACCGATGTCTCCAATATCCTCCGACCGCTGAGCATGCTGGAAGCGCTTGCCGCGTTTTCAAGCAGGATTACCGCGTTCCTCTTGGAATGGATACCAGAAATCAAGCCGAGCGAGGCTACAGAACCAAGTTTACCGCCGTTCCTTCGCCTGCCCCCCGAGCTTCGTCTCATGATCTACGACCAAGTCTTCAGGCCTATTTTAGATCTCATCGTCCTCCCGCCCGCCGAGTGCTACCCCTTCCCGCCTCTGTTTCAAGTCTGTCGTCTGGTCCGTGCGGAGGTATTCGGCTCCTGGAAGTCACACCTAGCCACAGCTACTGTCAACAACGCGGCACACATCGATTTCGTGATCGCGCAGACTCTGCAGCAAGGCCCAGACTGTGTTCTAAGGTGTTCGGGATCTGGCCGGCATGCGAAGAAGGCGCTCAGGCGAGCGAAAGTACATCGAGCGGATCTGGGCGTGCTGAAGTATGTTGCGTTTAGGCGGGAGCTCGGGCTATTGGCTACGCCGGGGTTGCTGAGGGATGCGGAGAGGGCTGTTAGCGAGGGGTGGCGAAGTCAGTTCGTGAGGGCAGGGAGAGTGGATGAGGGGAATCCGGAGTTGGACGTGGACTAATGGGGCTGCGTCGACATTGAGCTTCCAAGCACACTACAAGGGATGATCAGTAAGAGACCGGAAAGATCCGCCATAGGGCGACCGTGAATGTCGCTGCGAAAGTTTCGGCTGGGCTCTGCGCTTCATCCCCGCGCGATACATCACAAGTCGATCGCAGCGTTTCGAGCAGCTACATACGATGCAATTTACAAGGCACTAAGTCTGATTCGATCGACAAGGGAACGAGAACCCGAGCCTACCTCCCTGTGTCGCCCCTGCCGTCTTCATACGGCTTGGCGCCTGCTCCATCAACGCCCTTTCGAATTCGACATTCGACACTTCACCCTCACATCGTCGATCACAAAAGCTCGCGGATAACATGGAGTCAGAGTTGTTGGAGGCTTTCGCACGGTGTACGTTACTAAGCTTCAAGAGCCTGAGCATTACTGACATGCGCAGTGACACTGGCGGACACCCACAGCATTCCCGCGTCCACGACCAGGCTCGAGCATCATCAGATCGCGACGAGCGCAGGGATCTGAACTTATCGCAAGCAGCAGTGGGCTTGCGAAGAACCGAACAAGCGCAGCCTTCGTCCAGGCAACGCAGCACTCCAGTCTACCGAGCCTCCTACACCACACCTAGAGGAAGCTGAAATGGTCCAAGAGTCTGAGGTTCACGACCATCAAACGCGCACAACGCAGGCCGCGACTGCCCCAGATGAGCTGATTGATGCGAGGAAGTTCAAAATTGCGGCCTCGTTGCTCTCCCTCCCGCCCGAGCTCAGACTTCTAATCTACGACATCGTCTTCGCGGATGCGCTGGGCCAGGAAGCCTTATCTCGTATTGACTGCTATCCTTTACCGCCACTCCTCCGTACTTGTCGTGTCTTCCGTACTGAGGCATCACGAATCTGGGCAGCTCACCTTACATCCACATGCCTTGCTCACACGTCCAAAGTCGCCTTCATGGACGCCGCGTGCCTTCAGCTCTCTGCCACGTATGCTATTCACAGGTGGGCGCCCGCTTACCACAAAGAAGAGTCCGCGAGGGACCGCGTGACAACTATATCGTATGCCCATCAGCGTACCGACGATCTAGAAGTCCTCGACCTCATCGCTCGATCCGGCGACAACATCTTCAAAAGCCTTCTTAAGAGTAACCGCTCTGGAGCTAAGGCACGGACAGTCCGTAACAGGATGTACGCTTTTGGCGCCACAGGGTGCAGAGGGGGCGCTATAGCGAATCGGTGACATCCCGGGGGAAAATACGTAACACCGGGAAGACCTCGCCGTGCTGAGAGCTTTCGCCTCCAACTACGCTTGCGGACTATTCGAATCGACGCTGGCGGGCAAGTCTACAATGGCCAAGGTCAAGGAGTGGTACTGATTTGGAGGCAAGAAACGGAATGTGAACTTGCAGTCGTAGCAACAGACCGATGCACGGGAGAGGTACTCGGGGTGTGCTGGAGGCTGTTGGAGCGACAGGTGTACACCCCATGGATCGACTTCAAGATGCACGGGATTCAGCTTGCGAATTCATTGGGTACGCTGGATGCTGATATGCGCCTGGTTCAATGGGTGCATTCCTGGTCGACGCAGTGTCGATAGGCAAGAATTCAATGGGAGGGTCAGGTCATGTGATCAACTAAGTACGCCTCATACTCAAGCGACGACATTGCAGTACGCTCGCACTCCCGCTTTCTTGCTGCTCATGATTGCTCGGTCGCTCCTGCATCGAGTACTCTTGGTTCCCGGTGCTTCACTTTCCACTCTTCACTTTCCTCGACGGATCGTGCCGCGCACGAACTGTTCGTACTCGCAGATGGATTTCATATCCTGAGCTTGAGCAAGCCGAACGTACACTGATGCTCGAATACCCAGTTCGCTGCACCACAGGTATGGACGACGTGGTAGAGGGTTTCGCTAGTTGTAAGTCATACTATCTCCACGATGCTACATGTATGAACAGCGCTGACAAGTTCAGGGACATTGTCCGATGCGCTATCGGATATGGACGTTGCGCACCAGCGCAGCCTCCAGCAGGGCTTGTCTACAGCAAAAGCCAATCCGCTCGACACGCCAGAACGCGAGTATCAACCCATACATTCACGCAGCGCAACGCAACCCAACATACCAGCGCGCAACCTCGCCGTCTATCGTACCAACATGGAGGAGTCGGATCCCTGCTTCAGAGCGGGTACATTCTGCACAGATGCGAGTCTTGATGTCAAATGGAACAATTCCAAGAGATGTGGAAGGCAGGCCACGCGAGATGCGAATCTGCGATTACTGCATAGTATAACAGCTCCCTTGCAGTCGAATCCGGAGGCACTGATCAACAGGGAAGCGATGCTGGACTGGCGGAGGAGCCGGCTAGGGTGGGGTGAAGAATTGTGCCAAATCAGGTCGAAGAACAATGCGCTGAGAGACCGCAAGGTGGGCGGCGAGGTAAACGCCGATGTCGTGGTAATTGACTCGCTGTTGAGTTTTTTGAACGTCGGTGGTAGCGTCATATCTAACCCATCTCGTTGTACAGTCGAGCTGGAAGACATGGATTAGTTGATGAGAAGGGATTTTATACGATAACTCGTTATAGCATCGCTCTTGCCCCGAAGCGGGCAGACTTTCTAATATCTAATGAATATTTTGATTGCTAAGAGGCCAATACGACACGGACAGATGGCCGAGCGGTTAAGGCGCTAGCTTAAGGTAACCCCTGGGTCTGTACGCTAGTTCGAAAGAGCGTGGGTTCGATTCCCACTCTGTTCAATTGTTTTGACTGTCTGAAGGAATGTTTTGCAACCTAGGAGGCTGTAGGAGCGAGCTTATGGCGGCTATAGCAGTTTGGTAGACGTTTGTATGAAGCACACATCGATTTGCGAAGTGTGAAGCCCGGGTTGTCTGTTTGGGACAGGTGACGTCGATATTTAGAAATGCCGACGTCGGTCGAACACCAACATGACTTCCGTTGGCTGTCCACGTGCGCTTTAGCTTGCGTCGATACCTCTGCAATCAATAATGTCTCTGCGCTTTGGGCAGCACAGAGCTTGGCAGTCAACGAGCGACACTGGGCGTTTCGCTCGACAGGTGCAAGAGATTTTGGGATCTCGCCACGCTAGGCAATCTATAGTATCCACCGCGGAGCGTAAGGGTAAGGCTGGGAGGACGCATTACCAGCACGATGCTACCTACAACTGGAGATCTGCAGAACTCGTTCAGCATCGCATATGCCTCACATGTTCTGGCTAGACTGCTGCCGGCTCAAGATTGTCGATGACAAGTCGTATGTACATCGCAGCCTCATTGCGCCTCGCTAAAATGCATGTACTCATATGCTTCCCTTCCTTGACTTAGTCCAGCCCACACGTAGTACGCCATCTACAGTCGCCGCTGCAGCTATGCTATTCGCCCACAATGCAAGCGCCTCGCACTAATCATCCTCCAATGCATTGATGCGTTTCTTCATGAATTCGAAATTGCTAAAGAAGATCATGTTGATGAGACATGATCGTACGACAGAAACGCCTAAACCTGTTTGGATGTCAGTACACTGTCCTGGCCTGTAGCAGAGGCAGAGGCAATACATACCTCTGTAGCTAGTGAACTCGAAGAACTTGATCTTCGGTCTCACCGCATTCTTTGCATTGCTCGACAAGAGAGCCTTCTGATACATTGTCTTTGCAACATCGATGGGGTATATGCAGGCCCAACTGACGATTCCACACAGGCCGCCTGCGATTACCACTGCATATGGACTCGTCGGCTCCTTCCCTCGAGCATTGGCGAGTATCTGCTTCGCGCTCTCGTATGTCATGAAGTAGATGGCCGTACCCACGGTGTCCCGAAGTAAGTGCAAACGGTAGCCAGAGTACAGCCCAGCGATGCCTCGATCCTTTGTTAGTCGTTTGGCAGTGTACATGCTCCCCGACTTGAGGTCCACCTGGCTACTGGGTGTACCAGGCTGTCCGAGGGTTTTGCTCTTCGCCGCCTGTGCCGCGGAGAGAGCCTCTCGATGCATCTTGCCAGCGAGTTGCTCATTCAGCTTCGTCAGCTCGAACGGACACGAGAGTGTCGTAATGACCGCACCAGCCATGGCTCCTGCAGTGCCGAAGCACGCCAGGGTATAGATATTTGGATAGCTATGCCTTGCGTTCGCCATCTCCAGCGGGCTCTTTCCAGTCATAGACTTGATTGTCCGATCGCAGGAATACTTCGCCCGTTGGTACAGACTGAATGAGATTGTCCGCACGACTGTCACACTGATGATCGGCGGCGTGACACCTCGCCAGAATGCTCGCAGCCCTTCAGTTTTGTATGCATCCATGACGACATGTGAGAAAGTCCCACCATAACTCTGCATGCGGCTTTTGGTAAAGTCTAAGGGATAGGCCGCGAATGTACTCATCACGCTTGAAGTCGATGCGGAGATCTCAGTGCGGTATTTGCGAGCGAATCGCTTCATGTCTGCGCTCAGCTCGAAGTGATAGATGCCGTTGAACGTTGCTCCCTTCTTTGGCCCTGACCGCCCTGCACTTGGTGTATTATCTCCATCGCTGCGGTCTTTGGACATTGTGGGAGGGGGAAGACAAGAGCCTTCAGGGCGTTCGATGGAGTGCCTTGCGGGGGCGCTCCATGAAGCCTGGTGGAAGACTTGTCGGTCTCAATGGGTGCGTGAACTGCGGGCGGATCGCGAGTGAAATGGCCGTCTTAGCGGTGAGATCGTAGTATCAATCGTTCGCCAGCCCAGTGTTATCGTTCGCAGTTCATGGGCCGGGGCGGATCTTGCGAGGCGTCCAGATCGATCGTCTTGATAGTCTCACTTCATGCCACCAGTGATCACTATAAGCCTTGTGTTGCTACTGCAGAGTTGGATGAGAGCAGAGAGCCGGAAGATCTAGCACAAGGAAGAGTCCAAGATAGCAGTCGTGGTAGCTTGGCGTGCGGTGCGATGTGTACAGTACAGTGTACCTCAACATGCAGATGTGAGAAAGTCACTCTCGGAAAGTCACTCGAACCTACATCATGAGCTCCAATCCGGTTAGACTATGCCCCACTATCGCGGCTGTGGCCGCCTCCGACATCCCGCCGTTCTGACATGTGATCGTCATCATGAAGTGAGGTTGAGGGAGTAAGATCGATGAACATCAGTGAGGTCGACAGCATTAAGTCCAAGTCAGCGAAGTCGGCGGAGTGTGATAGTGTGGATGATACTATGGCAGTGAGGACAAGGGAGCGAGCCTAACGAAGTAACTCCGAGGGCGGAGCTTGATGGACTGAGGTTCTGTGAGTGGGGATCCATGAGATGAAGATAATGGTGTCTAACCCGCACGATGAGAGTCGAAATCATGGTGCAGAGCGTAGTCGTGTATCCTACACACTATACACACCTACAGCTTAAACCTCGAACCCCCCTGCGACCCTCCCTCCGCCTCTTTGATGGCCCTCCCCTGCACATCCTTCATCTCACCCTTTTTGCCAATCACCTTAACCCCACCCTTCTTCAAATCACTCACAACATCCCTCTTCTCCTTCGCACCCTCGCTCTCACTCTTTGCCGGCTCATTGCTGCCAGCCTTGCGAATCCTCTCCTTCTCGCGACGGCGCCTGCGCTTGCGATCTTCACGAGACAGCTCCTCACGGCCAGAGGGAAGACCGCTCTTACCGACAACTTCAGCGTTGTTACCATTGGCTGCTTCGCCGGCTTTATAGATCTCTTGTGGAGCAAGCTGGCTCGCGCCGGCGACATCACCACCAGCGCTAGGTCGGGCATCTTCCATTGTGATGGTGGGTGCGTCGACGCGGATGTCAATCTGTGCGGTAGGCTGTTTGGGACGGAAGTGCCAAGACGATAGACTGTCGAGCTTGGACGAGATGTCGCGCCACATTGCTTCGATCTCCTTGTGTTCCTTAGCAAGCTTCTCGTCCTTCGCATCGACATAGGTGGGATCTGTCTGGCGAAGATGCTCTTCTTCGTACTCCTCAGCCAGACCTTTCTTGCTCTTGCTGTCGTCGAGTTCGAAGTCCAGCTTCCCGCGACGTCCTTTCCCCGTTGCAAGATCGTTTGGTCGTCGACGTATGATGTCCTGAAAGTCTTGTGCCAGGATGCGCCGTCTGATCAGCTCTTCGATGCTCTCGCTGACTTCGGCTGTGATGACAGGCACCGGCTTACCAGCTCGCTCGAAGTCAAGATCTTCCTCCAGTAAAGAGTTCATCGGCCGATCAGCAGCTCTTGCCTCGCCTGACAATGTCCAGTCACGCTTGGCAACGTTAGCAGCTTCGAGCTTGCGAATCTCCTCTGCAATGGCTGCTCGTCTACGCTCATGGGCTGACTTGCGGGACTTGGGATCTCCCGGATCGAGCTCATTCTCTTCCTCTTCCTCTCCCGATTCTTCGTCTTCGAACAGCTCGCGATGCACAGCAGCCATGTTGCGCTCAGTCTCCTCAGCATCTTCGTCCATTTCTGCTGCATCACTGGCAGTGACTGCCGTTTTGGCAGGAAAATTGTGCGGATTTGGTCGACCTTTTTTGTTCGGCCGCTTCTTCTGTGCTGGCGGTGCAAAGAAGTCCTTGTACATGATGTTGTTCGTGTTTCCCATGCCACCCATGTCGTCCATATCGCCAGCCTCCAGCTCGTCTTCCTCGTCTTCGCTTGGTGCGTCTGGGTCGCCGAAGCCCCCTGCATCTGCTTCATCGTCGTCATCGTCATCCTCAACGACTCCCATAGCTGCTCCAGTTGTCTCGCCGTTCTCGCCATCGGCTCCGCCAGCCAAGTACGGGTCAGCATCCCAGTCCACATCCTCCTCGTCGCTCGCGGCGCCGTCGTTCTCGCCACGCGCGTCCTGCTGCTCGAGGAACTCGGATTGCTTGTTGAAGTTATCGATCGAGAAGAAGCCGTCATTGAGACCAAACTTGTCTGTCACGAGCTCCTCTGCCGGCTCATTAGGTCTGTCGTCCAAGTCTTCGCTGTCGAGCTCCATGTCCTCGTCCAATGCATCTTGCGCGATCTCGCCGTCCGTGTCCAGATCCTCATCCATGACATCCGAGGTGCCGTCGTACTGCACATCTTCATCCACATCTTCGCCATCGAGCTCCCAGTCGACGCCTTCCTCGCCGAGGATACTCTCGTCTTCCTCCTCACTACCGCTGACACCTTGTTGAGTATCTTGCCTGGCGTCCGCCTCCAGTAAGCCCAGCTCAACCTCCTTCCGGGTCGCATCAAGCACCCGTCTCGTCTGCTCCCATACTTGCTCTACACCAAAGCCAGCGACGTGCACTTGCTTTAGCTGCAGCACGTTTTCATCAGGCGCATTCTGACCACGCTTGCGCTTCTTCCGCGCCTCTTGAAGGCGCTGCTGCTGCGTTACACTAACATCTGAGGCGATCGGATCGAGGGCGTCCTTCAAATAGGCAAGTATGTCTGTGTGCAGCGGCAAAGTTGGCTGGAGGAAAGCGTGAGGCGCTCTCTCCAGAGTGTTGAGGAAGGTGCTGGCCATGATTGCTCAACGCCGATATCGTACTTCAGATCGTCGCCAGAGCTGGAGTACCGCCAGTCGAAGAAAATCGACGGGTAGAGGATATGGGCCGATCCGCGGGAGATTGCGCTCAGATAAGCCACATCAGCGAGATGGCATTCGAGATTCTGTATTCCATCTTATTTCTACGTTGCAACCATGTCTTCGCAAAACCCTCTCATGGTATCAGCACTTGGCTGTGGTTTCGTAGTCATCACCACAGGCCGCGTTTCCTCTGAGACCTCCCGAGGAGGATGCCAGCCAAAGTCTACCCTTGGACACAACAGCGTCACGGAAAGCGCATGAGTACATCTGGAATATGAGGGTGATACGGCTCCTATCACGGCTAACGGAGAGACCGCGCCTGTATCGAATATATGACCTGGATATGGCAAGTCCCCTCACTTATCCTCAATCGCACTCACAGTCGCCCAATGATCCTTGAACTGTCCATCTACCACAGTCATGAAGTCCATGATCCTCAACTCGATCGGTCCGTTCGTCGCCGGCTTGCCCATAAGGTCTCCGACCTGCGTTCCACGGAGATACTTGGTCGTTGCGACGACGTTGCCATCGCTCAGACAGTGGACGATCTCAATCTTGAGGTCCTTGATGTTCGAGTGGATGTACCTCATGATGAAGTGAACACCATCGATGTTTGGCGACTGACCCTGAGCTGCGGTATGGTCGACAAAGTCTTTGTGGGTGAGTTGGTCGATCAGGTCGAAGTTGCCGTTCTGTTGGACTTCGGTGACGAAGCGATGCATCTGGGCAACGTTGGCGGCGGCGGTGTCGGTTGAGGCCATTTTGTTTATGTTTTGTGGCTTCTCTAGGCAAGTTAGTTGATTGTTCCGTCTCTTCATCATTCCTCATCATCGTCCATACACATACCGAAGCTGAGGGACTCTGGAGATGGTGAGAGGAGAATGCGGGGGGTGTGAGGATGAAAATGTGAGAGCGAAGTCATTCTCAGCTGGGAGTCACTGGTTCTTATACCCAGCAGCCAGACCAAATTAGCCAGACCGGTCACTGTCAACGATTACCGAATGAGGTAGGTATATATGAGTGGAGCTTCAACCTCGCATATCGAAGTAGATGTTGTAGACCGGCCAGACAACAGAACCCTGGAATCCTTCGACGGTCCCGATGAGAGCCAGCTGCATGCACTGCATGCACAAAACGCCGTAGCGAGCATGCGTCGTGCTTCGAGTTGCCCTGAATGATAGGCTATCCAGACGTAGCCCAATAGCGCGCAAGAGTGCTGAAGACATCTGATACACTACGCTCAGACTAGGCGATGTTTTTGCGGTTCCCTCAGGAGGCGTGACCCACTGGCGGACTCTCCGCATGAACGCAATGCCGTGCCCAACACGCACTTAAACATCAACTCGGTGGTAAGTATGCCTCAACTGCAAAGCCCGTTCTTGACATCCATGGTCACCCTGTACAAGCGGATGAACTCACTGACCGCGATCACGGCGGTACACTAACGCCGTGCTGAGCTCAAGAGTAGAGTTTGGAACATCCTAGCGCAGCGCCACGTTATGCAGAGCCTCTTCGGGCCTAGCGTTTGCGGGCTAAGTGCTCATAAGCTCTGCCCATATCATCAGCAGCTCCTCAGCTATCAGACCTTTTGCCAGCAGATTGCCATTCAGACCAGATAGCAATTGCCGCATGCAAGCCATGCGAGTCTGGATTGCTGCGTGGCTGCAGCATGATCTGGCCCTTTATTCGCACTAAGTGGACAGCAGCTGCAGGATTGCATTGAGTATTTCTTGCACGCTTTCCATATCTCTTTCTCTCTCCTGTCTCCCTCATCTCACAGAATCTCACCAAGCGCGCCTTCAAAACAAGGCTTTCACCGTCACAATCAGCAGTGCCTCCCCACGAACAGCTCACCACAATTTCCTCTCCCAGACCAGCCTCTACACAAAGCGCCATGGACCTCCCACTCGCCGCCCAGATGCTTGCAATTCCTAGCGGCTTCATCCTCGGCAGCTACAACGCAGTCTTCTCCCAAAACGTCATTCCACATCTCTACAATCAACCAGCCTCAGTCTCGACCCCAATCTTCGCCAAAGTCTTCAATATCGGCGCCCTGACAATCGCCCCCATGGCGTCCACAGCGATCATCGCACACGCCTATCTCGCATACACGCAGTCGACGAGACGGCAGTACTACACTACTGCTGCGATCTTGACAGCATTGTCGTTACCGCTCACAAGCGTGGTGATGAAGCCGGGCATCAATCGGTTGATTGAGATCAGTAAGAGTAGTGAGCTGCTGGCTAAGCCGGAGATTGATGCTGAGGCTGTGAAGTTTTTGAAGGCTTGGGTGACGCAGAATTACTTCAGGGGTTCGTTGCATTTGTTTGCTGGGTTTCTGGGGTTGTATGCTGCGTTGACATAGTGGAAGTGGCGTTGCTAGAATTCGATGTTGGTTGCAAGCGACGAGCGTTACCATGGGCCAGTCGGTAGATCGAGCACTGCTGGAGTTCAGAGCCGAATCCCATTATTGATAGTTCCAATGTGGGCGCTAATAGCTCGCGCGTGTGGTGTAGATATTGTCAAAGTTGAGCATCGTAATATCGCAGCTTGTACTCCTGGATGTCTTCAGTCGGGTTCCAACATATACTTGATGTGCTGTCTTCGCCAAGCGATCCTCGATCGAAGCTGAGAGAAGCTTTTCGGGCATCTACGTCTCTCCAAAGGTGTATAGGTGATGTCGTAGTCATGTCGTTGACACGCACTCAGCTGAAGCCTGGTTGATCGCTGTTATGTAGAAGCGAAGGGATACTCACCGCTGCTTTTTGATCTCTTCACATAATGATGACATGCTACGAGACCTTTCTTGCTTCTAGACCAGGCGATGCCACCAAGACAGCGCTGCGATCCATGCTATACCACTCGAAGAGCATGCGACAAAGCCCGGCCAGCCTGCAGTAGTTGTTTGGCACATGGTTTAGCCTGCAGCTATCCCGACGCCACAGCATTTCGATTCGTCAATCGCACTGGCGCAGGTGCAATTCACACACGGCGTACAGGTGGACGCAGCATATTGACTGCAAGTAACGCAGACGTAATTGTGGGAAGCTCAGGTTCGGGGTTTGGTACTGTACGCACGACAAGTCGTCTCTTGTTCCATGTCCCGTCACTGATACCCAGCACCAGAGCCCTGTGCTTGCACCTCCTCCACTCTGGTCCCTAGAAGACCGCGTCCTCACTCGCTTCACCGCACGATGGGCGACCGGTAACACTTGCCTAGGGAGCTACGATGTCTACAGATCAACAACGAGTAACGATGCCGTTCTATCAGCCGTACGAGCAGTCGCATACGCCGACCTCGCGGTAGTCGAACGGCACGACGACTTCGCTACCAAAGCAGTGAAGTCATACCTGGCAACCTTGCAATCGATACAGCGCCTGTTGAATGGATCCGAGGGCGACCTCGTGGGCATCAGCTCGGATCTGCTCGCCGCAGTACTTGCACTCGACACGCTCGAGATTCTCTACATCCGCCGTCCGACGCCACTTGGTATACATACAGGTGCGATTATTCGACTGCTTCAGATCGAAATGCGAAAATCGGCGATGCATCCCGGGAGCATGATGCTGATACGCGCGGCGGCTCCGAGGATTCAAGCCCGGCAATTGCTGTGCATTGAGGCTGATCTTAGTGACTGCATTCGATCATGCGCACAGATTAGTCAGAATCTGACAGATGTGCGAGTAGCCAACTTCATCTGTGACGTCTGCCACGAACTCCGTTTCTTGAAGACAGCACAAGCGAGGAATGATGCTGCATCGACCTGCACGAGGTCTGTGGAGGACGTTGTCTGTCGTTTGCAAGATCTTGTGTTCACAGAAGAATCGTACTGGGCCGTATGCAGCAAGATGTCCAGAATGGAACCTGTTTGCGTTCCACTCGAAAGCAGCCCATTACAGGTGACATGGCCGAGAGCCGCGGCGACGGTACCAACTAGTGTGCCAGCAGCTCGGAACTGGATGCTGTTCCACATGTGTAAGGCGCTGATCATGAGTGCACTACTCCGGTGGCATATTCGCAGAGAAGCCACAACGACAGGCCCAGAGGACATGACCAGCATGAGGTGGCTGAACAGCCTCAATGCAAGTGTCGAAAGCCTGACGGACGCGGTGCCGTGGCTACTGGGTAATGCCGATACCACTGCTGAATATCACAGAGGCCCCTTGCGTGATATCGGACTCGTCATTGTCCAATATCCACTTTGGGCAATATTGCAATGCGAGCATGTAGCGCCGAAGGCGAAGCTGCAAGCTGCCAGGACCATGGCGTTCATCGAGGAACAGCGCAATATATTGAGCCGGGTGAGCCATCCAGCTGGGACATGATCGAGGCTGTGATAAGCGCTGCGTTATGCAGTCGCAAGCATCACATCGATGTGGGACGCGGATCAGGATTGAGGGAGTGTCGAGAAGCGGGATATAACGTATGGGACAGCGGTCCTCTTCCGGCAGTCGAAGGATTCGGTGTCCAAGAGGTCGTTCCCCGGAACATATATCGTAGGTCAGCCTCACGCCGCCGAGTGCAGTCGCGTGCAGGTATTCAGACCTGTCACATCTACATAGCCGCGCTGTCTTGCACCACGTCCAGCCTGTCGGTCGTCCCAGACAGGTGGTACCCTGAAGCCACGAAGCTTAACATACTTTCGTTCACGCGAGGCTTCACATTACCTCTCATGCCAGGCCGCTGCTCGGGCAGACGTTGGAGGAATGAAGTCCATCGCTGGATCGTGGTACTAACATTGCCATCAATCCAAGCGTTATCGCATGGAGTAATGGCGCTCAAAAGTTTACGACTGGAATGAAGCCTCAGACAGTGCGAGCGCTGTAATTTTCCGGTATCGTTGAAGAGCAATACTCCGCAACGTGTCAATTCTGCCAATGGCATGAGGTCGAGCAGCCCAGTCCCATGGACGCGGTAGAAGGCAAAGGCCCGTTCGATTCGGCCGACTATGCACGCCGCGCATTCTCGGCCCGATGGTCGGGTACGGAATCTCCAGTCTGAGGCCAACCGAGCGGTCAAGTGCACCCTTGCCTATCCCGGTATGCAAAGTCGCAGAGAATGTAATCCGCAACATTAATGAATCGGTGCCCCGCAAAACAGCCGCACGGTGCGGAACCCAAAACCATCGGCTTGCATTCTCTCGCTTACTTGCAGCCGAAGTGAGACAGGCAGGCGGACCTTGTTCCCCGGGATTTCAGCGTGGCGGCTGTTCGATGGGTTCTTCCGAGCGGCCCAGCGAGTGTGAGACGGGGAGCGCAGGCCGCTGGGGAGTCTGCTGTGCCACCCGAGACATGTGCAGCTGCGTTCATGCTGAGATCAAGTCATTGCAAGTGACTATCAGGCCAAGCAAGTCAAATCGTGGAGGCAAGACATATATTTGAGGTGGAAGTACTGTCGGCGCCTACATGTACTTCTCAGAAAGCGCATCGGCGAATCGCTTGAGCTGGCGCGAAGACAGTGCCAAGCTGAACAACGTGCCTCTCCGTCCCGTCCTGACCTCCGGCGCTAAGGGCTCAGACGTGCATCGCTTTCGATATCCTACCAATTCATGATGCCTGTTTGTGCAATCTATGTGGTACGCAATCGGTGGGACATCTTTCCGACCTTGCAGCAACGGCGGCGTCTAATGAAAGCGAATGTCAGCTGATGTTTATGTCGACCTGCCCAAGGCATGTGGCGATCATTATCAGGCGCTTGCGCAGATCGCCAATAGTTGTGCTGTCTTGCATGGGCACGGGTATGGCTGGCCATGTGCTCGCCTGCACGTAGACGCAAGACATGCACACTGATGAGTGTTGTCAGAGGCTAAAGGGGCAAGCGTCACGCCGGGTGGAGACAGTCAGCACTGGTCTGACAAGGCGAGGGCGTTAATGTGCGGGCGCATATAGTGGTAGATCATTCGTCGTGTATCAGATGTACTCCCGCGCCAGGCAGCGCATAGCTGGGGCGATTTAAGACGACCCAATCGGGGGCTGGAAACGTGAGGAACCGTATGCAGCTCCCATGGCCTTGATTCACGAGCGAAGTCGACGACGGCAACGTGGCTAGCCGTGCGGGCCACAACGTGTGCGACGAATGCCTTGTCGCTGCCGCTGCGGCTTGTCACATTGAGAGCCATCGCCGTTTGGCGTTCATCAGCGCGATCGACGCTCAGCCGGAGCGAGCCATGCCATCGCGCCCGTGCCTCGCGTCCAATGAACGATATCCCCAGACGCGGCCTGGTCGGATCTTAGCCGCCGCATGGATGTGCATGGCCTGTTTAGCGACCGTGAGCGCCTGCACGGGCGGTTCTCCTCCATCCCAATATTGCACACTTCCCCTCCCTCTTCGTCTTTCACGAAGTTTTCGACCTCTGTGGAATTCTGGCACGACTACCGTAGCATTGCAACTTCTCACTGGAATTTCTGGGTCGTTTATCACTGATCCGCTTTCGAAGGCCATTCGCACGAGAGTTGGAACAAGCGCTCACAGACGCTCTTTAGCCGCTTAGCGCATTTGACGAACAGTAATACATCTGTTCCTCGATCGGCAATTCCTCTACGCAATTCCTGCCAGGCATTTTAGTGCAATATCGTGTACTTCCAAGTAGTAGGAAGTCATTTGGATCAAAATATAGTCACTACGAACTTCTACAGGCGCTTGACGCGAGCTCCAAGCGCAAGGGTCGGAAGCACTGCTCAAAGTATCCAAGGCGTACCTCTGTCTTGCGCGGCTTTCAGCTCGCCAGCTCGACGGCAGAGAATCGAGCCTACATACCGGTCTCGTAACTGTGCTGTTACTAAGTTTGCGAAGTGCCAACACATGCAGACTACCCAACCTTGAGAAGCGCAGATGAGGGAGACCATCACCCTGGAGATCGACACCACGACCTTAAGTCAGGGCACTGGATCGAATTCGTTGAATGCGCAGGCTCCGACAGGTACGGTCGGCTTTACCGCAGTAAACCTGGAGACCCTGTCCAAGTCCCATCTACCACCGTTGAATGAGCGATCTCAACCGAGTACAACAGGTATGACCTACTCGACACTTACCGGAACACATGACATACCGTCTCAGCCAGGCTGGCGGGCAGCAGATCGAACGGATTCGGTTCTGCAACCCGAGCCGTCGTACGAACAGAGCCGCGACAGCGCGAAGCGGAAACACGTTGAGATTGACTCTCACGTTGAGCCCAGCCGCGAAGTACCATCTATCGAAGACAGGCCTTCTCCCAAACGCAGGATGATCATGCATGAAGATGTTGCTGCAAGATCAGTCGAGGATCGCCAGACTACGGAGGCTACCAACGGCGATTCGTCGTCTGTAACTCGAGGCGACATTGCTCCCACGAGCCGGTAAGCTGATGCTTATGAATGATATACGAGCTTGTGCTGACCTTGGACAGCGAGCCAACGCCGGTTCCCACATGGAACCAGCGCCAGCCTCTGCCGCAAGTTCGACCCGAGACAGAGGCAAACATGGCCGAGTCACTGGCCACGCATCTGCACTCAATAGACCAGTCCACGCCGTCTAGAGATAGCCCCGAGGACAACGAAACGAATCATCACAGTGCTCCGCGATCGTCAGAGTACAGTCCTGATGTCTATGGCGACTCCAGTAATAACAAACGAAAGCGCAACTTCAGTAACCGCACCAAAAGCGGATGTCTCACGTGTCGGAGTCGCAAGAAGAAGTGCGACGAGACCAAGCCGGCTTGTGCTAATTGCGTGAGAGGCAACTTCACCTGTGCTGGTTACGGAGGCAAGGCTTCCAATTCCAAAGCCGTGACACAAGCCCGACCTTTACAGATCCAGGCAAAGCAAGTCGAGACCGCCCAACCCGCTCATTTTGCCGATGGCCCCCGCTACGATCACTGGGGCCGGACGACAGCACCGCCTGCTGCTCCGCCCAGCTCTACAGCACAACACCGGCCACCACCCGGGCCGATCTCCCCAGAAAGTGCACGCGCGCCGTATCAACGGGACCATTGGCGTCCGGGTGGGCCATCTACCTGGCCACACGGCCTCCAGCCGCCAGTGAACCTCCCACCTACCCTCCCTCCCGTAGACTTCAACCAGCTCCCAACGCCAATAAGCGGCTACCCATACGACGCGGTCCCACCCCAAGAACCCTGGCAGCACCAACCCCTGCCCTACTACGGTCCACATACCGGCGCAGGTACCACAGTCTCCTCCCGCGAAAGCGTCGGCACCTCCAGCTCGCAACGCGCATTGCACCTCAGCAACCTCTCCTTCGCCATACCCGGCCAACGTTCCGAGAAAGAGAAGATGCTCCTAGGGAAACCCTATCTCCACTTCATCGACGACGTCCTCCTAGACGACCGCCAACAATGCAAAGCAGCCGTAGAACGCTACAACAACGCCGCCCGCCCCTCGGACGGAATAAGCGCAGACGAGCGATCGCGGTTCTTCTCAGCTGTCATAGATCCCGCGAAACGACCGATTTCAAATCAGAAGTACCATGGCGTACCAGCCAACTCCCCCACCCTGATCCGTCCTGGAAGGATAGGCTACAGGACCATTGTGGAAACGCCCTTCAACTGCGACTTCGGATATAACATCAACCTCGGCGACGACATAGTCATTGGCGCTGGCTGCTACATGCAAGATCCCTGCGAAATCATCATCGGCAACCGCACGATCGTAGGCCCGAACGTGAAGTTCTACGGCCTCACGGCTAGCGTTGACGCTGGCTCACGTAATGGAAGTCAAGGGCGTCTCAGCGGCGGCGCGATCATAGTGGAAGAAGACTGCTTCATCGGCGGCGACGTGACGATCCTCCCCCACCGCGTGATAGGCAAGGGCGCCGTGGTGGGCGCCGGCTCGGTAGTGACGAAGGTGCGTTCACTTCTGACACGATCCTCCAAAATTTGTGCATGCACTAACATCGGTCTTCTGCAGAACGTCCCACCCTACACAGTCGTAGCCGGTAATCCGGCCCGCGAGATCCGAACCTTAGGTCCGGGCTCGGTTGAGGATCGACGGATGCGGACGTTGATCCAGAGTGAGAATGAGGCGAGCGTGAAGGCTATGATGGAGCGGCGGCAGGTGAGGGATTGAGAGAGATGACTCATGCAGGTGGGCAGACGGAGTGCTGTCCATGCCGTACTTTGGGGCGAGTCAGATATTCGCATCAGCAGAACTTTCGGCTTGGTAGCTGCACAAGACATTCCGTCTGTATAGAGTATGCTAAAGCCAGTCTACACATTCCTGCCACCACACTGGAATCCCATGCGTTCACTGAGGTGGCATAGCGACTGGGAGATGCTGAAGGATAGATTAGGGGAAGGACTGAGGTAAGATCATGTTTCTTCTCTCGTAACAAACCACGCCATCAGGGGATATATATTCTACAGCAACCGCCCCGCATTGCCCAGTACATGATATGCCAATATGCCATCCCATTCCCATTTCCATGCCCAACAAAATAAAAGGGCTCCCATCTATTACAATCCCAGCCCCCAGGGCCAGCCCAAACGCCATCGCTGAATCGCGAAAGCATTTTTGTGTGTCTTCGTACAGCCATAACAAGAGCGGTGTGTGTCTCATCTACAAATGTCTTTTCCCGCCTCCGTTGCTTCGTTGAGTGGAGATGTGTCGTTTGCACCGGCCGGCGATCGTGATGCTACCCCTGATATGCAGTACTCACTCCTCCGCAATATCCATTCTCACCCTCTGCTCTTCCTCACTATCTCTCGTCCGCACCTTCTTCATCGTATTGCTACTCCCACTCCTCGAGCTCTTTTTCGAAGCGCGCGAAGCACCTGTGCCGCGGCGAGCTTTATGCTGCGCTTCTAGCATTGACGAGATCCCTGGGTTGCGCGGGGAAGAGGAGAAGCTGGTCTTGACAGCGGATTTGCGGCGACGCATCACAAGCCCACCGTCGCTATCGGAAGAGCTTTCGTAGTCGCTGTCGTCGTTATCGCTGGAGACTGCTACTTCGGGCTCGGCGTCGGCGTCGTTGGCGGAGTCGAGGTCGTGGGGGAAGCTGACGTTTTGGCCGAGTGTGGTGTCCGAGTCTGAGGTGTGTTTCGCGTCGGACACGTCGAGCGGCATCCCTTCTCTGGGGTCGAATGACGAAGCTTCTGAGATGACCGAGGGGATCGAAGGATTCGATATTGACATCGACACCGCTGAGCCAAAGTCAGAAGAGCTCGAGACCAGCGAGGGCAGTATGTGGGTACCGGGACCAGTTGGACTCATCTCTGTGGGCGAGGTCGATTGCGATAGCTGCATGATGCTCACACGACGAGAGTCACCTCTCCGTCGTACCTGATCGTCGGGGCTGGGTGGACATGTGCGGACCTCGGAGGCGCTGGGTGATCGAGGAGACTCCTGGTCCTGGCTACCTTCGCGAATGAGCTTTCGTAGGCGCTCGTCGTCGGCTCGTTGCCATTCTTCTGCTGACGACTCGTTTGGTGCGCTGCGTGGTACTGTTTTGGTATGCGACTCGCGTGATAGACTCTTGATCAGCCCACTCATGGAGCGCAGCGAGGCGATCGACGATGTCCGTGAAAGCGCGCCGGCACTCGGCCGTAGTCTTCGCGGCGATGATACCACAGATGGCGCACGCGAGACATTCGGGCTGTTCCGCGCACTGCCTGACGGGCTGTAGGTCGATCCTTCGCGAAGCGCATCGGGCTGATTGACTTGACCAGTGACAGATGCTTGACTGACGGCAAGCGTTGGCCCAGCATGAGCGTCGAGTAGATCAGCCGTTGACCGATCTTGTGACCGTCCTCTTCGCTCAGATGTAGGCGATCGAGTGGCAGACTTCTCTCTAAGCGTCTGGAATATCTGGCGACCTGCGCCACCGAGGAGACCACCTAGACCAGATCCACCTGGCGATGTCAACACCATCGGATTTTCGGGCACACCATGAGAAGGGGGACGCTCCGTCTGATCTTCATCGTCACCAAGCTCGAAATCCGACTGCCTCACAGTACGCATCGACGTATTCGGCGACGTGAGGGTCTTCATCCGTTCCAGCTTCGGCATCCTCGCCGGCGATGGCGTACTGCGGGAGTCGGCGAGCGAGAGAGCCAGATCTGGCGGCGGAGTGCTCGAGTCGAAGTACCCAAGCTCGTGCCTATGGAGTTCGGGACTCGCGACCACGCTCCTCGACAGTGGGTGCTCATGGCCCTCCCTAGAGGCCTTGAGGGCACTGAAGATTGACTCGTCGCCTCGCACGCTGCTTCGACGCGCATCTTGACTGATGGTACTGCTAGATGAGTGTGCGGAAGGCACAGGCGACACAAGACCAACGCCGGAGCCGCTTCTACCACGGCCTCCGAAGAGCCGGTCTACCCCCTTCTTGATGCCCGAGCGGACGCGCTCTACTAGCGTCAGTGGTACGACAGCTTTGTTAACATCTTCCTTCGAGACCTCAATCTTAGTGCCCTGACTTGGTCGAGTGGGGTCGGTCTCTTCGAGCCACTTCATCAAGTTGGGAACATCCGCGACGACCCATGGGTGATGCCGCACTTCTTCGAGAGTGATGCGCTGTCGTGGGTCCTTGATGAGTAGGCGACACAACAGGTCGTGAAGATCATCGTCAATGTCTTCATACACAAAGTCGAGCTCATGTCGTCTGCCTACCGTAGATGGCGGGAACGCACGGCCATGGGAAGATGGCCTGGATGTCGTCTTCCGATTCAAGGGCTGCAGACGCCGACGCGGAATGTAAATCTCTTCGTCCGCGATGAGTCGCATCACAACATACTCGTTGTCCACATATGGTGTGCGAGCATACAACATGCAGAAGAGTGTGATTCCGAGTGCCCACACATCGATGGCTTTGGTGACTGGCGGCGGGTCGTCGGTAGCCTCCGTAATGCACAGCTCGGGTGCAAAGAACGCAGGCGTACCGACAGTTTTCGCAAGCTCCTTGGCTTCAACGTCGAGGTCTCTAGCCTCGCTCTCGCTGACCTCTTCACCAGTATCGTCCCCATGTAGTGGGCGTCCAAGGTAAGACACGCCGAAGTCGGAGATCTTGACTCTATGATCGGTGGTCTGCAGCAGGTTTGGCGGCTTGATGTCTCGGTGCACTATACCTTGCGAATGTAAGTACTGTAATCCGAGCAGCGTGTCTCGAAAGGCGACACGGATGTTGGGCATGGTCATGCATGGCACGTAGTGCAGCTCGGGGTTGAGGTCACTATCCAAGACCTCGGCTGCGATTTCGAGCATGTTCGCTGTACTGCCAGTCCGACTTGGTCGAGTCTTTCCAGTGATTCCGTGTACACTGTTGGCCATGCTGGACGTCCGTGACGGTTCACCCGAGCTGAAGTCATAGGACCCGTACATTGTGCCCTCAAGACCAGTCGGAGGTCCTGGCGTGTGCGTGCCAACCGGTGTCGATGGTGTGACAGTGTTCGGCTCATCGGTCTGATGCTCCTCGGTCAAGCTCGAGAACTCGTCACCATGGAGATCCTCCGGATGGGACGGTAATGGCGAAGGTGCCCTAGATGCTCTTCGCCCAGTCACAACCGATAGCTTCGACAAGTCCATCCGTGTTGGCGCCGAGTCCGAAGTGGTATGCGAAACCCTTGACATCGTATCATCTTCCGAGTCCTCACTGTCAATCTCACCCTGCATCTCGTTACTCCACACGGCCGGATTGTCGGACGCCTCTTGCCGAATCTTGCGATGTAGCTTGATTTGTGCCCTCTTCTGCCGACGCAGCCGCCGTTGTGCTTCACTCAGTACAGCCTCATCCTCCGCACTGTACGGCGCATCGTAGCCTCCTCGGCGCTCGCGCTCATAACGTCGAGCCTCGACGACTGCAATCTCCTGCGGTGCTTCTGCTCGCCATTGGATCTCACCTCGCTCGACCCACTCGAGCACAATGTAGACTTTCTTCCTGTTCGGATCGTCGATGACTTCAAGTAGTCCAACGATATTCGGATGCCGTGCCTTTCGTAAGATAGCGACCTCCTTCTTGACCTTGTCCTCTGCATTGCCAAGTTTGCCGAGTCGCCGTCGCTTAGAGTACCGCTCGACAATCTTGATTGCAACGTAGGTGTTCTGCGACGTCAAGTCACGAGCAAGCTTGACCTTGCCGTGCGTGCCCCGGCCGAGCTCGTCAACAATCTCGTACTGGTTAATGAGCTTCCGACCAGATATTGGATCGACGTCAACATCCACTACGTGCGTATCCTTCATAGCCATCTTATGACTCGGATGTAGGAAGGGACTTGGGTAAGTTCCAGGTGACTCGAGGGCATCCCAGTCCTCGGCAGCAGTGTTATGCACGAAAGGTTGGAACAGCCCTCCACCGGGTGTGACAGCAGGCGAGTTGCCAACTGTCCGCGACCCAGTCTGGTGTGCAAAGGCAGACGTGAAGGTGTGTATCTGCGAGATGCTATGGCCAGTGGACCTTTGTTCCCTAAGCGTAGGCCGATGGCCACCTCGGTACGGGTATTGCACATCCTGAAGGACCGCGAAGGACTGCGCAGGATACGGCTTCCTAGGCATTGACTCTGCTATCGTCTCGAGATTCGCTGTCGCAGGCGTGATAGTCATGGTACTATCCGTGGACTCCATGCTTTTGACAGTCATATCCGAGAGTTCTCTTTGCGTAGTCGGACGCTCAACGTTGGGTGTCATGAAAGGCTCCGGTGAAAGGGTTCCGAGTACGTGAGCAGGAGTCGCAGCAGTGGTGGATGTGGAGAAGCGAGTTGTAGCAGGCGAACCGGCCGCAACAGCATGCACCTCCGCATACTGCGCATCTGCCTGGGAGTCGAAGTAGCCGTCCGTAGATTCACCGCCAGTGACAGTCGCAGACGGCGTCAGCAGCTTTACCTGCATCGGGGCCTCTATCCTTGGCGTGGTATCCTCGCTGCTATGCGCATCGACATGGCCGTTGTCGTGCTTGGCCTCCTCCGACCCCTCCATGTCGTAATCTGGTATAGACATGACCTCAACGGCCTATTGTGCGATTCCTGCTAGAAGAAACAACGAAAAGCACGCATCAACCGCACATGGTTCGCCTAGACATCGAACCAGAATACTGGGGCGATCGAGAGGC
>JAVRRP010000090.1:0-31655 GCA_036872775.1 Oleoguttula sp. CCFEE 5521
GCCGCATTGAGGCTGACGTTGACGTGGGGACCATGATGGGAGATACAAAGGTTGGAGAGCTGCAGGTGGATGTAAATGATGTTTTCCACGCCGTTGCTGTGAAGGAAGAGGGTTTCTCGACCAGTCGCTCTAGGAGAAGGATGGTGTTTGGCATCCAGGTCTCGTTGTTCATGATCATACTTTGGCAATTCACCATGCTGTACCAAAGTTTTGCTGTGGCTGCGGTGGCAGCTGGTGTTGTTGACGGAAGTGTTGTAAGGAGACAGAGTGCTTCCAGCTCTGCGAGCAGTAACTTGCCCGACTACTATGTCACTAAACCGGAGCTCCTACCTGGTGAGTGCAGTCATCCAATGTCGTGGAAGGACGCCGCTGACCACGATCAGGCCCTACCCCCACTGGCGTGCCAGCCTTCCTAGCAGAGACCAATCCTGCGCCGTTCGCAGGCACGACGTACGTTCCACCTCAACCTCTCGAGACGCAGGTGCCCATCCTTGGACAAGTTGGCAACGACGAGAGCATCTACCACTACCACGGCCAGCTCTCTCACTATTTCCCAGCTTCCTCGAGCTTCGGCGTCGATGAGTACCCTCTACCCGAGCATGCCTCGATCGTGCAGCTCAACATGCTGTCTCGCCATGGCTCACGCTACCCCACCAAAGGCGCCGGCGTGGAGACTCTCGCGGGCAGGATCAAGAACGCCACGACTGGAGTGTCCGGCAATGTGACGTTCACCGGGAAGCTCAGTTTCCTCAATGGGTGGAATTACAAGCTCGGTGAGGAGATTCTCGTCCCGGTCGGCAAGCAAGAGCTCTTCGACTCTGGCGTACTCCATCAGTACATGTACGGCCACCTCAACCCGAACAATGGCACCAAGATCATCGCACGCACCACAACTCAAGACCGTATGCTTATGAGCGCTGAGTACTTCATGGCCGGCTTCTTTGGATTGGACTGGACCAGCAATGCCACGCTCGTACTAGCTCGCGAGAACTTGACGGGCACTTTCAACAACACCCTCGCTGGCTACTACAACTGCCCCAACTCCAACAAAGCTGTCAACCTTGGTGGGACTAATGCCACAACGAAGTGGGCTTCCGTCTACCTCGCAAACGCCACTGCGCGCCTGCATGCTGAGGCTCCAGGCTTCAACTGGACGGTCACTGACTCCTACAACGCCCAGTCTTTGTGCGCCTACGAGACTGTCGCTCTTGGGTATTCTGCCTTCTGCGGCCTCTTCACGTACGAGGAGTGGGAGGGCTACGAGTACAGCGTCGACATTAACTTTGCTGGCAACAACATGTTCAACTCTCCCACCGGCCGTGCGGTAGGCGTTGGCTACGTCCAGGAGATCCTCGCTCGCCTTGAGCACCACGTCATCAGCTCGCCAGAAGCGCAGATCAATGTGACCCTGGACAACAACACTGCCACCTTCCCGATCAACCAGAGTCTGAACTTTGACTTCTCTCACGACACGAACATCGCAGCCATCATCACGGCATTCGGCTTCACGCAGTTTGCCGAAGTGCTGCCGACTGATCACATTGTGCGCAACCGCAGTTTGATCGTCTCGCACATGGAACCCTTCGGCGCTCGTCTCGACATTGAGGTAATCAACACTCCGTCTCCTCTCTACGGTGACCGATGCAACGGCACTGTCTACGAGCCAGGTCCCCCAACGACGTATGTGCACTTTCTCCTCAGCCAGAGGACACTACCTCTCGGTAGGAGTTTCCCAGAGTGTGGGAACCGCGATGACGGGTGGTGCGAGTTGCAGACTTGGCTGAACTTGCAGAGCAATAAATTGGCGGAGGCGGAGTATGAATACTCGTGCTTCGGCAACTACTCTGCTGTGCCGTATGGAACGATTACTAATGGTGTGCCGTTATCGAATGAGACGTTCACCGCATGAATGCTTGTATGAAGTCAAGAATCGCTGGTTGAATGTAATGGGAACGATCTACTAATCGATTACTGTTGCAATGTATATAAATGAGATATCGATCTAGGTAAGACTTCACCTATCGGTCAAGCTTCTACGTCGTCCATCTTCATGAATGATCATATACACGCTGAAGCTATCACCTGTGCAGTCCGTATTGGCCTCGTCTCGACGGGGCATTCGAGTAATCACCCCACCGTCTTCACCATGGCTGTGAGATGGTTAGTCGACTCACACCTACGGCTCAGCCGCTCCATGGACAAGCTTCCTGCGCTTGTGGCCCCTAGCTCGCTGTTCCTGAGCTTTCTCAATGACCTGGACCCCGTTTTCGTCGTATCGCCTCGAGCCGCAGCACCGCTCGAACTTCAATGACATCGAGTGCTCCATACTTTCGAGCTTGCGAGTCGTACCCCAGAAGCTAGCTTCGAAGGCGCGATCAAATGCCGCCGCGGACACATGTCCCGCTACCTTGTAGACGGGAGGCTTTCGCTTCTGAGCCAAAGTCGATCCAGTCGAGTCATACTGTCGCACTAGCGATGGACATGGCCAGTTCGAGAACATCATTGGCGTAGACAAGTGATGGTGGAAGCTGAACCACCCGCCGAAGGTGTAGTTGGTGTACGACCATCCGATTTCCGCCACCGATTCCTGACGGAAGTACACGTTGCCACTGCGCGCTCGCCGATTGGGCGCGTTCCGGAAGGCATATGCTGTCGCAGCATGTGCGAGCTCGTGCAGCAACGTTTCTGCTATACTGAACCACATCCTGCGCAGCTGGGAAGCAGTCATTAGCCGCCATTGGAGACATGGCGTCATCAGCATGGCAGCGTTCAGTTCAATCCGCGCAAAACGCGGCCTGTGATCATGGGGTAGACGAGGCATGGTATTCCAGTTACGTTGCCCCTCAGCGTCAAATGAGGAAGTTGTCCAGCACAATCCCTTCCAATTCCCAATATCACAGAACGTGATGAAGATGCCCTGGCCGAGCTCCCGAAGGAACTCTAGTGTGATTGCCCTGTCGACGGCCGTGAAGTTCCGTTTCGTCAGGAAGGCAGGTACCTTGGACGAGTTGCCATCTGACCTCTTCGCTCTTTTGCCAGCGCGCTGCATTCCGTGCCAAAAGGGAAGCTGGTCGCCATGAGTCAGTACGGCTGACGCAAGGCGGAATGCTGGCTCGATGGCTTCGATTACAGCATTCCTGTCCTGGAGTTCGGGTCTGCTGGATGGTAGCTTTACTATTGGTACTGGAGGCTTTGTGCACGTGACTGTTGATGTAGCCGCACCACCGGCTATTGTCTCAACTTTCGCAGACTTCATCGCATACTTAGCTTTTCGGTCAGCAATGTGCTTCTTGGACTCCGCGGATTGCGCGACACCGAGGACGTCTGCATACGTAAGTTCAAAAGCCGGATGGATGTCTGTTGGAAGTCCTTTACAGATCTCAGCAAGTATGCGGCTGCTCCGACACCCTCGCTCTCGCGCCAAATCCTTGACGTTGAGCTCTTTCGTTGGCAGGATATGTCGAGTGCAATTTGTATCCTGCTCCAAGTCTACTCGCGAGCGTTTGCCTGTCATGATGACAATCTGAGTAGAGAATGGATCGCAGGCAGAAAAGATGCCAAAGGACTTATAGGTCTGCTACCGGAGCAGTACGGTCGTGAAGGGAAGAGGGATGGAATGCAAACCAAGTATACTCCTCCAACAGCGGTGCGGTCTTCAACGTCATATACTCGTTTTGCCGAATCGCACGCACATTTGAAACAGTCCGACCTCGAGAGACAATGGCATTGTGACCAGAGACTTGGAATCATGAGACACGTCCAAGCCCTCATCAGTGTCTTAAGCTCGATCGAGAGTTCCCCAGTGTGTCCGAGATAGTTTCGACAGGCTGACTGCAATCGAGTGATTGTGATTGCGAAGCAGGCTACTGCACTGACCTGTCACTGGTCTCGTGTTCAATCTCGAGCTTGTCTGGTTTAGCTATATCGGACCAGCAACGTCTTACTCGTTTGGCGTTGCAGTCATACGTCGAAGGTCTTTGCGCATACAGCAAGATCGCTGATGCCAGTGCGTGGCACGCAAGCTGGGTATATGACCCTGGCCATCCGTTGATGGTGTGCCTGACGAAGCGTCCATAGCATACGTTCTTCTGGTCTCTTCGTACATTGATCTTTTCTTCTTGCAGCTCCGGTAGCTCTAGATCACACTTGATCTTCCCCATCTACTTTCTTCAGCGGTCATTGTCAGGCATCGTCAGATTCGCGCTTATCGTCCCACAAGCAAGACACAAAGCATACTCCAGGAAGCACCACCAGCGACACGTGGACTTAGACATGCCTTACAAGCGAACCAGACCGCAGCCCACTTCCGACGCTAGCTGTGCTGCTCATATTCTCCCCTGCAGCGCGCCAATGGTCTCTGCGATCGCTGCCCAGAACGGAGTCAAACCCCGCTACATATTGGCTCACATCTGCGCAGGAGTCCCAGAAGGCATACATCCAGCGTTCGACCTTGAGTACGTGGACGTCCTCGGAACAGTCAGTAACGCCAGCCCCAGTACCAATCTTGTATTCGAAATCGATCGTACACAAGTCCTCCCTCACGCAACTCATCTTCGTAATGAGCTACTAGCTGAAGCATGGCAACGCGCTGATCTTGACAGGCAGCAGGCGATCGAGGCCATTCGACCGGCGTTCCGGCTTGCGTCGGCCATCCTGATGCACCCTGACCAGTTGCCCTTCTGGCACGGCATCTGGCGTGCCGGTCGAGCTGCGCCAGTCCAGTCCACTGAGTGTAGGGTTGGGACCTTCACGGCGTGGCGATCCTTGCGTCCCGAGGACACAAAGCAGACGCTGCAATTTCTCGAGCACCTGGGTCTAGGAGTGTTCACGACCTTCAGGGACCTGGGATCGACCTTCGGATGCATGCTGCCACCACCAGTGGACTTCCAAGACTCTGTGGCAATGAGTAAGTACCTCGGGAGACCACGGCTGGCACACGATCGAAGACCGCGATACGCGAGAGTAAGCCTCAGCAGCACATCGTTCATGAACCACTGCCTTCGATGGCGCGAATTGACCGTCTCACAGCTGCACAATCTCTGGTTCCGACTAGCAAAGACAATGCTGCACGAGCTAGCCCATGCCGCGGTCGACTTCGCCTTCCGACACACGTACGACGGGCGTGGCAGAACTGATGAGCCATTCTTCCGGAGTGAGACGGCGGCAGAGGTCGGTAAAGCGTACGAGAACTACACCTTCGGCGGCTATGTCGCGGGCTCGTGGCAAGGGCAGGGAAACTGCAACGTCGTCTTAGGCGTCTGGCCATCGGAGGGAACGCACGCTGCATATCAGTCGAATGGCAGCATGGGCATCCCTACCAGAGGGTCGCTAGCTGCAGAGGGAAATCATTGGAATGTTCCCACTGACCATGTTAGTCGACTGTTTGGATCTGCGTTCTGGGAACCCTCGGCTATGGGCACACCAGGGTCACGATTGAGGATGATGCGATGCTGCCAGGTCCGCAGACTGCAGCTAAGTAGCGAAGGCGTTGGGAAGGCAGAGGCGGATGACGAGGAGCATAGCTCAAAGAGAGCCAGGGTAGCCAACGAGGAGGTCGAGATTTGACGCTGTTCTCATATCGAACCCTTTCTATTGCGTGTTTCATCGTGCTGTATCTCTGCGAGTCGTGGTCCTTCGTCGGATGGGTAAGGTCCAGCAAATCCTTCACCACACTTGAACACATGCCCAGCATCTCCAATATTCTCTTGGGTCACGCGCTGGCACCGAGTGCAATGCTCGAAAATTGATACAGGGCACCAAAGCTATCGGACTCTGATCGAAAACTGTACAGCAGAGGCAGCTGACCTCGAGAACGTCATCTGGTCAAAAGAGCGGATCGCCGGCCTGGCGCAAAAGTAGAACGCTTGCATTCAGAACGCCTTATAGAAGACTATATACACCACCCCAGAATCGACATTCCCTCACTGATGCACCTTACATTCCTGGCGACACCAACATCCCATGCTTTCCAGCATCGTGCTGCCATCCACCGGCCAATGCCTCACCACCAGACATCTGAGCATGGTCTGCAATCCTCGCCTCAAGCTCCGGCCTGAAATGCCTGATCAAACCCTGCACTGGCCATGCGAATGCCTCTCCAAGCGCGCAGATAGTGTGACCCTCAACCTGCTTCGTCAACTCCTGCATCATGTCAATCTCGCGACTACGTGCTGTGCCGTTCTCGAATCGCTTCATAATCTGCTCAGTCCACTTGCTGCCCTCTCGGCAAGGCGTGCACTGTCCGCAAGACTCATGGTGGTAGAACTTTGATAGCCGAGAGATGGCGCGCACCACGTCGGTCGACTGGTCCATGACGATGACTGCTGCTGTGCCGAGACCGGACTGCGAGTCCTTCAGGGCGTCGAAGTCCATGAGCTGGGTCTCGCAGGTCTTGGCCGGGAGGATGGGAGTGGAAGAGCCGCCGGGGATGATAGCCTTGAGATTGTCCCATCCGCCTCGTACGCCACCACAGTGCTTCTCGATGAGCTCCTTGAGTGGTATGGACATCTCCTCCTCGACTGTGCAGGGGTTGTTGACGTGGCCGGAGATGCAGAAAAGCTTTGTGCCGCTGTTTCGCTCACGTCCGAAGCTGTTGAACCAATTTGCGCCACGACGGACGATCGTGGGTGCAACGGCGATGGTCTCGACATTTGCGACAGTCGAAGGGCATCCGAAGAGACCGACCGCGGCGGGGAATGGAGGCTTCAAGCGTGGCTTGCCCGCCTTGCCCTCGAGAGACTCGATGAGAGAGGTCTCTTCGCCGCAGACGTACGCGCCCATGCCGCGGTGAAGAATGATGTCGAAGTCGTAGCCGGAGTCGCAAGCGTTCTTGCCGATGAGACCAGCTTGATAGGCTTCCTGAATGGCGCGTTGGAGGACTGTGGCTTCGTGGTAGAACTCGCCACGAATGTAGATGTATGCTGCTGTGCACTGGAACTGCAGTCAGCTCTGCTACTTATCATGTGGAGCAACATGAAACTTACGTTCATCGCCCGTCCAGCAACAAGACATCCCTCAATCAACTTATGCGGGTCCTTCCTCATGATCTCGCGATCCTTGCAGGTTCCCGGCTCACCCTCATCAGCGTTCACCACCAAGTATCGCGGCTTCGTGTCGTTCTCCCAGCCCTTAGGGTTCATGAAACTCCACTTCATGCCACTCGGGAAGCCAGCACCTCCTCGTCCACGCAGACCTGATGCCTTGATCTCCGAGATGATCCAGTCATGGCCCTTGAGAAGGACCTCCTTCGTCTTGTGCCAGTCACCGTACTTCTGTGCGCTCTTCAGGTCAGCGCCGTGGTGGCCGTAGAGATTCTGGAAAATGCGGTCCTGATCTTGGAGTCCTCGTTGGCGTTGGACTGGTGGCGCGTCTTGGACTGTGGCCATGTTACGCTTCTGCTGTGTGGGGCCATTGTTGGCAGGGGGTGTTGGGGACGTGGTCGTTGTGAGTGTGCGTAGGGCGACCTTGGGGAGGGCATTGGGGGTGGAGGAGCGGAGCGCCGTCTTGACAGCGGGGGCAGACAACATGATTGAGGTGTCGTGATGCAAGCAGGCTCGTCTTTAATGCGGCTTCGTCGCCTTTAGATGGTGAATGAGAGTGTTGCGCGGCGGAGCGGAGGGGTGTAGTGTGGCAATGGAGTCGATGATGGCCTGCCAGCAACCCTAATTACGAAACGGTGCGTTTTAACTGGTCGATAGTCAGATCTCGGGCGATCGCGCTTTCTGGCTTGGCATCAAGACTAGACCTCACTTGCAGATGCAGGTATCTATCGGGACGTCTTTACTAGATTTCAGCTAGGCGTCCATCACACCCAAGGTATCGACATCGTCGTTCAGACATGGGTTGGATACAGACAAAACCTCCGTTGAAGTAGACATGGTCTTCACGATACGAACGGCCGAGTCTGTTCGATCGGGCACATAGACTTCACTTCGCAGTGGGAGGAGTCGCGACCATCTGAACCCACAGTGCCGTCCAAGTGTTCGCCAGACATGCGCGTAGCTGTAGGTAATTGAGACCTGGAAACATGCAGGCGATGCCATGTGAAATAGTGCGACCGTGGAAGGTAGAGCCGTGGAAACGGCATCACTTCCTCCCCATCACTGCACAATATCCTCACCCACCTATTTCTCTCCAGTCTCTGGTACATGACTTCAGGCGCTCGTAACACCTTTCTCCCGTCCTCTCCTTTCTCTCAGCATCCTCACAGCATTGTCAAGTACCAACTACAGAGCTATGGCACACTCTCAGGACGTCTCCGCCTCGTTCGCACCGCTTGACCCCAAGACCTCGGAGCGTAAGTACTGGCGAGACCCCATCACTTCTGTCCAACGCGAGATCTGGCGCCCCGGAGACCCCGACGGTGTCCTCGAGACGGACTACTTCGAGCGCCCACCGCCCCTGGCTCCAGTGTCCGAGCGCTGGCGCCTGTATCGGTCCACGCCAGCCAAGTCATTCAAACACCGTATTTCCGAGCCACCCAAGAATGTGCTTCTAGATGATCGAGCGTTATACGAGGTGCTAACGTCGAACATTCCGAAGTTGGTGGCTGCGCGGGAGTGGTGTCATGATTTGAGTGGGCCAGGAAAATTGAGGGCAACGCGGGTGCATCGGGGACGGTCTGCCTTGCCTGATGAGAATGGAGAGATTCCCTCGATTGACTTTGGCGGGAGAGTGGGAAAGTACGTCTTCTGTGGAGAGAAAGACTACGGAGAGGTGAGGTATCGTGAGTTGAGTCCTGATTCTCCACCGGAGCCGCCAGCACCAGTGAGAGACAAGACACCCAAGAAGACGAACAAGGG
Organism: Oleoguttula sp. CCFEE 5521; assembly: GCA_036872775.1. NCBI lineage: Eukaryota > Fungi > Ascomycota > Dothideomycetes > Mycosphaerellales > Teratosphaeriaceae > Oleoguttula > Oleoguttula sp. CCFEE 5521. The sequence continues at coordinate 8,802 of JAVRRP010000090.1, forward strand.
ACATAGTCAGTTCACTCCGGTGGACGACTTGGTTCGGTTCGGAGCACTATCTCAAAGCCAGACAAGGGGCAAATACAAGCAGCGGGTCAACACATTTTTGCGGCGAAGTGCAAGTCCAGTGAGGAATGGTCTTCTCAACGGCACAGGCCGGACCTTTTCCGTTGTGACGGCTCCAATGAACTATGCTCAGCCACTGGCGGGGACGAACGGAGAAGGATGGGATAGTTTATGTGTTGAGCAGGATGACGAGGTTGATGCGTGCACTCATGCGGACATTGCGCGGAAGCGTCCTGCGAGTGTCAATGCGCGTGCGAGTCGATACAAGATGGCCAAGGTCTCGGACGCTCCGAATCCCGGGTTGCTACAAGAACCAGACGATCTCGACGTGACGGATACCATGATCACACTCGCAGACTCAGAGGCTCATGCAGTCGATGCTCAGAGCGTTCAGGCACTCGAAGCTGAGGTAGCAGAAGCACACGAGTACATCGCCAAGCAGGACGAATACATCGCGACACAGGATGCCGAGATTCAGCAGCCGAGGAAACAGCTCTTCTTGCTTCAGCGAGGAGTCGCGGAAGTGCAGGCATGAGTAGTAAGCCAGCACTGGCAACTACAGAGATCCTTTGAGAGTGGACTCTGGTAGAGAGAGAGGATGTTGCGAAGGTTCAACCATCCTTCACCAGTCCAGTGGCCGGCCAGCGAGCCCGCGTCGTCGGGCGCCACCTTCATCGGCGAGGAGGTACTGCTCTTCTGGCAGCACGTCGAGTAGGGCTCGCGACTTGCCAGTGGTAGTGAGAAGCACCTTGATCCGATTGTCGGACTCTGAAATGCTAGTGAGAGCCTGAAAGAACTGTATCAGATGCTTGTCCGTATCATGATCGTCCAGCCATTGTAGACCGTCAATGACGACGAAGAAGATGGTGTCCATTTCGGCCAACAGCTGCTGTACGAGCTGAACGGCTATGGTAAGTAGCGCTGCAGTCCCGTCAAGCTGCTCCAAGTCGCTGATGCTGAGGTCCACCGGCCCCTGTGGTCGTAGTGGCAAGTATTGGATTAGCTGCCGAATGAGCGAGTAGACCAGTGAAACCATTTCCTGCACTTCCCTCCCCATGCCACTGTTTCGTTCACTCCCTTCTGGCAATTGACAGAAGTACGATACGACAGGCAGCCGCGTCTTCTCTGCAAAGTCCACAAAACTCAGAGCGACTTTCGTCATGGCGCTCATGCCTTCTTGATCAAGATGCGTTGGCCCGGCGATGGCTAGAAGCTTGTCATCAGCATCCGTGATGAAGCTCTGCAAGCGGATCGGGACCTCTGTATCGACTGAGACCCTGGGCGATGTTTCGTGCGGTCCGCGAACATCGTGATAATGAATATACTCCTCAAGATCTCGTGAGGCGTCGAGGTACTCGTCTCGACCTGGTATCTTGAGTTCGGTCGTCGCGTCGCCGAGTAGGAGTCGTTGAGGCACGTCTTCCAATTGCCGCACGCTGCGATCAGGACTGACGATAGCGGCGCGCTTCTGTTCGAGCCAATCTTCGGCTTGGCCTTCGAGCAGGTCCATGATGTGAGTGGCAATGAAGCTGGTCAAAGACTTGAGTCGTTCGGGTTCCTCCAGCATTAGAAGCTCTTTACGCTGACCCTCCTGAGAAGCTTTGCTCTCGATGCGCTGAACTTGAGCCACGAGTTCGGCCGTTGCTCTTGCTTGGCCGATAGCAAACAGACGGAGATCATCTACCGCTGCTTGTGTCTGCACTGCGGTGGTTTGCGTCTTCTCAGCTACCAGCCGAGTGGTACGCTGTTCGGCCGAGATGCCCATGCGAGCTTGATGCTCGACCTGCCTAGCGATGACTCCGATATTGGCAATCTGGTCTTTGAAGTCGTCGAAGAAGTCTTCGCGTAACGCATGCAGCACCCGCTTCCATTGCTTGTCGAGATACCAAGACATGGCATCCTTGAGAAACAGGAAGATGTGCGCATACAGCTTGGCAATGAGCATCTGGATCGCCTCTGTATTGTAGAGCTGGCAGACACGAGTGCATGTTCCGACCACATCAGTGATCTCACTCAGAGCTTTGCCCAATCCTTGAGCAATCTTTTCGTGATTCGCACTCGCTTTCATGATCGACTTGGTAGCACCGGAGAAGAGCGACACATACTCGCTACCCGTTGGAAGTAGCTCTAGTAGCGTAGCGTGCGAATTGAAGCCACCGGCGACCTTGTGGAAGTAGCCTTTGGCTACTCCCCATTTGCCCTTTCGTCTGGAGCACTCCCACTCCGCCCCGATGTCTTCGACTGTCTCGATGACATCGGCCACGCTAGGTGCTCGTCGAGCGAACGCGACTTTGTCGCAGTCGGGTAACTTCTCACGGAATGCCTTCCATGCTTTGCTGAGCATCACACCCTCCTTGCGGAGGAACGCATCTTGGAGTTCTCTGCGTTGTACTCAGCGCCGTACATTCGCTTTGCAAAGGGGCATTGCGAATACTCACTGCGATCCCGGCTGCCATGGCTCGAAGTATATGCGCCAGTTGCGATCTTCGGCCTCTTGTCGTTGTTCGTGGGCGCATTCATCAATCAACACATGTTGAAGTCGACCTTGTGGTCCGTTCGCACGACCTTCAAGGTCCGAGCTGAAAGACCGGACGAGTGCCCTAGGCTCCTCGTCCAGCGTTGTCGTCATCTGTACTAATCATCAAGTCCATCACACTTCAATATACCGACACAGTGGTATCACCGGTATTGATATACTATCAGCAAGCCAAGCCGAATGAGGCGCTGATCATGCCACGCATGCTGCATGGCGTTAGTTACGCGAGTTGCTGGCTGCATCTCAGCCGCAACAAGCCCGTGCGACAGACCACAGACCACCCCCTAGCGTGATCCTGCCACTCCGGGGGTGGGGTGGAGGTCGCATGGGCCATGGCGATGTTGTCCGTATACTTTGCTCATTAGCCTGACTGCGTACGTCCACACAGCGTTTCTACCAGCAATCGCCTTGATCATGCCAGCTCGAGACAGACGCACGCGGACACGTCGGCGCCACGGTGGAAGAGGTCGCTCATACAGCCCTCCGCCACCACCGCGACCCTACCGCACTATCCCACCTCCCCCTCCGAGGTATGACCGTCGTAGGAGTCGATCTCGCTCCGTGGACTATGGCCAAAGACCAGTCTACCTTGTGAGATGTCAGGAGGACCCCACCCCGGTCACGCCAGATGACGACGCAGGCGAGAGCGCTGATGGTCCACCCAAGGCTCTCGTACGCTACCGTGCGGTCTATAAGCATGAGCGCACTGGTGGAATCGTGTATCAGGCGACTGGCACGAAACCCTTCGACCCGCCCAAGGAGGAATCTCGGCAGATTGCGTCTGCCTTCGATGTTGTCACTGAGTACTTTACGGTATACTCTCCACGACCTGTCGATGGCTGGCAAGATCGTCCGCGCTACCCAAGTGTCCCAGGGTCGCCAATTCCACGAGAGGACCGAAACTTCAGCTCAAGGGACGATGACAAAGAAGGGCCACCGAAGCTACAAGTGGCGTCGCTAAAGGGTATTCGCCGACTCGAGATTCACTCATCTGCCATCATCCACGCGCTGCAACGAGTCGTTACTTACTGGCCGGGTTTGAACTTGCTGAGCCCAATATTCTTCTCAGCTGAGCCTCACACTTTCCTTGTGCATCATCTAGAGAAACTACGAAAGTTCCGCACCGATCACGCACCTGGACATACACTGGATCTCTGCGAGAAGGCAGCTGATGTACATGAGCACCTGGGCCTGCTGGACGACTACCTCGAGGCCGAAGTGATGCCGGGCGTCGCCATCGAACGCGCGAGGCACCAGAGAAGCTTTGCTACCTTCGAGTATATGTGGCTTCTCTTCAAGCCCGGTGATGAAGTCATGGTACGCTTTAAGGATGACAAGAACCGCAACTTCATCCCATTTTGGCGTGGAGGGATCGTTCAGAGCATCACCTTGATGACCCCTCCCAACGACAAGTACTGGGAGGTGAAGATATGGAATCTAACTTTTGATTCAACTACTGTCGGCCGTGGCGAGCTGACGCAGTATATCGACGCGTTTGAAGGGGAGAGCGCGATATTGGAGATGGACATGATTCCCGCAGATTGGCCTGGTCACGTAGAGAACGGCAAGCCTGTGGCTGATATCCTACGTGAGAAAGGCAGAGAAGCGTTCCGTCTGCTCTCACCTCGATGTATGACGTCCACCGGCAAGTCACTAGAGTTCCCCTACAACGATGTAGATGGACTCGTGATGGTGGACATGCGGACTTTCTACACTGATCAGCCGGACGAAAGACCGTACGTCGTCCCCAACAACCAAATCAAGATCGGCGTTACCGATTGTAATTGCCCTGTGTGCGAGAAACGCAAGGAAGCTGCAGCAGTGGAGAAGCCTCACGTACCATTCTCTGAATACGACAATCTCGAGATCGGCATGGAACTCACCGATCAAATGAGCTTTCTCTACAGCAGCAGATTATACGTCTTTCACTTCGGCTCACGCACGTGGGAGCTGCTTGATGTTGAGGACCTGAAGAAGGCACAGTTCAAGACCGAGGTTTTGGATACCCTCGTCATGCGCCCGGAGCGTATCAACATGCTCAAAGCTCTGTCGAAGAAGTACATGCGGTCGGAAGATGGTAACGAAGACCAGCGGTCTGCTTTCTGGAGTGCGGACTTCATCGAAGGGAAAGGCAAATCCCAGATCGTACTCCTGCACGGCAAGCCTGGTGTTGGCAAAACTTACACAGCGGAGTGCATTGCCGAATACACGCGACGGCCACTCATAACCCTGACGTGCGCGGATATCGGCACAGATCCTGAGGAAGTCGAGTTGAACCTCGAGTATCACTTCACCTCTGCGCGTGACTGGGGTGCTCTGGTTTTGATCGACGAAGCAGACATTTACATGGAGAAACGAAGCTCGAATGACTTGGTCCGTAACAGTCTTGTAGCTGGATTTCTACGAGCTCTGGAAGTATATGAGGGCATGCTGTTCTTGACGACGAATCGCGTTGGTGCCTTTGACGATGCGTTCACCAGTCGGTAAGTACATTCATTCAATTTTTACTGAAGTGAGAAAGCTACTGACAATGCTGCATAGTATTCATGTCAAGCTCTACTACAACCCGCTCTCCGACTCCGATCGTCAACGCATCTGGTCATCATTCATCTCCAAGCTCACTCGCGAGCGCCGCAAAGACATCCGCGTCACGATCGGCGCCAAAGAGTACATCTCTGGCCCCGTCATCAAAGCTCTAGACCTCAATGGGCGTGAGATTCGCAATGCATTTCAAACGGCGGTGGCGCTGGCCGAGTATGAAGCCGTGCGAGATGAAGAGGGCACGATCATGGTCGAGGAGCATCATGTGCAGCAGGTGGCAGAGATGAGCAGAGAGTTCAGACTGTATCTCAATGAGCTGCACAAGGGTGATGAGGAGAAAAGAGCTGCGAGAGCCTTTGAGCGCTTGGATCGGTGGTTGGATGGAAATGAGGTCAACGGGAGTACTGACAGAGACGGCGGAGCAAAGGATGTGAGGATGGGTGCCGAGAGGCCAAAGCGGTAATGTGAGCGTGAACATCAATGGCTCCCCATCAAATTGCATCGTCATTCCTTCCGTTTCTTCCTGCCACTGCTCAAATCAGCCTCACACACTCACACCGTCCTCATCTGCCTCATTTCGTCCGCCATGTGTTCCTGTCGCAGCCCAATCTGCTCACGTGCATCCACATCCATTTCTTTGATGCTCGCCATGTTGAGCTTCACTTCTACTGACCGGTCAACATCCGATTGCGTCCGAGACGCTGCCCTTGAGACGCATCACATATACCCCCGCCGTCATCTACGTCCACCACGGCGGCGGCCGCCAGCCTGACTTCCTCTCAGGAAACAGCGATCGATTGCTCACATATCGAACGTCACTCACCCCACCGAATCGTCACTAACTCCCTTACCCGTCACTCGCGCACCGAGCCGTCACTCACCGTGCCATCACTCAAGCCAACGCCGTCGGCTTCAGCGCTGCCGAGGAGTTGCAGTCTAACACCACCGTTCAAACCCGCTCGAAGATTACCGCGGCGTCCAAGACCATACATATTCCTCCGAAACTGGTTCCGCGACCCCGGGCCCCAGCCCCGTGGTTAATTCTTCGAGGGCGCCTGCTAAGCAAGCGGTCCCAGCCGCCCATAACACAGGCCCCGAGGCCGGTCAGGGCAAGAGATGAAGAGCTGATCCATTTGACGTATTCGGCACCGAGCTCTTCTCTAAGAAGCAGAAGCTCAGATGAGAGATGTAACATGAATGTATGTCAAGTTTGCTTGATTGGGGGGAGGCTCGCTGTGATAGAGGAGGACCCGAGGGCTCAACTCAAGGAAAGTTCCAAGGGATTGAAGGACCTGATACCCCGAAGAAGTGTAAGAAGACCAATGAGAGGACATATCGGCTATGAGGATTCCCTGCCATCCAAACCCCATCTCCATAGAGGCCCTTCAATGCATCATGTGATTCCCAAAGCTGTCGCCACGTCTCTCATCCTAATACTCGTAATAACCAGTGCATCTCTAAAGCTCCCCGCGCCTCAGGGCTATGCACTTGAGCCGACCCATGGCCGATTGAGACATGTGCAACTTCAGCCTGTTTGTAATTCCAATAGTTTGGACGTAGGTTGTGCTTTTGAGAAAAAAGCCTGTCAAAGCAATGTCTTCCTCGAGCTTTGTAAGCGCATTGGAGCTACATGGAGCTTCTTTACGCCCTATCGCACCTCACTCGACAAAACACCTAATAGATGAAAACGCGTCTATACCGCGTTGCGTGCATGTAAGTCTATTCCTAGAGAAACGTTTCATTCGAGCTCTCCTCTTTCTGTTTGTGAAGTCCATAACGCTCAGCATGGCGTCTCCAAACCACATCGCCATCACCTCCATCCCCGCAGACATCGGCTCTCTTATCCCAGGCAAACGCAACGCCCCCGCCGTCCTCCTCAAAGCAGGCCTCGCGCAAGGCCTAGCACACGTCGGCTACAGAACTACCTCCCACAATGCCCTTCCCAACGGCCCAGCAGCCTGGTCCCTGGCCCCCATCGACCCCTCCGGCGTAAAGCGAGAAAAGGAGAATGTCGAGGTCAACCATCGCGTCCGTGAAGCACTCAACAATGCCTTGAAACCCATCGAGGCCGATGGCAAGCCTCCCTTCCAGCTCATCCTCGGAGGCGAATGCTGCCAGCTGCCCGGCATCCTCACGGCTTGCTCCCACACCCTCTCTTCCAAACGAGTGGGACTGCTGTACATAGACGCCGACGCCGATCTCACCGTCCCCAACGCCCCTGGCTCGAGCGGGAACTTCGCAAGTATGACAATGACGCACCTCATGCGATGTCCCGGCGCGCTGGAGAGCATGGCAAGTTTCGTGCGACCTGATAGCAAAGCTCTAGTCGATCCCGGGAATGTGGTGTTCTTCGGACTGAATATGGACCTGGCTGGTAACACGCGGGATCAGCTCGGCGTTCTGTTTGATGGCGGCTATCGCGTCTTCACTTCTTCATCTATCGCTGCTGCGCCTGAAGAGCGGGCGAGAGAGGCACTGGCATGGTTGGAGGAGCGGGTTGATGTGATTCTTGTGCATTACGATGTTGATTCCATCGATGCTGGGAGTTTCCCGCTAGCGAATGTACCGCAGTTCACTGGTGTTGGGATTGGTGAGAGCTTGAGGGTCTTGAAGGTGCTGTTGTCAGGGAGCAAGGTCGGTGGTCTGGTGGTCGCGGAGGTGAACCCAGATCACGATCCAGGGCTGGATATGACCGGAAGACTGGTGGAGGGGATCGTGGACGCTTTCAAAGCGAGGAAGCAGACGCCAGGATGAATCACTTACGCCGTCGATCCTAGGCAGGAGTCATGGGCTCGTCATTCCAACCCATTAGCATGCTGGCTGCTGAACAGAAAGCTTCGTGGCAGACCCTTCTGCAATCCAAATGATGCTCTCAGACATTCAGCGGCGCTGAGGGGAAGGTCTACCAGGCAGGCTACAGGCGCACAAAAGCTCATACCAACGGACGCGAGTGTCAGCAATGACGACTCTTGCCGTCGCCGCACTAACGACATCACGGACCATAGACAAGCGTCCAGCTTCGGTGAGCCGCAGAGACGTGCGAAATGTAGCCAAGAGAGTGACCAAGAACAGCAATGTGTGAGCGATGAATGTTGCGCTATCTATGACGACTTAGCTGTAACCACGCCTGCTCACCACCGCTAGTCCACCCGCCCCAAAGTGATAGTCTCGCAACCCACGCTATCGATTCCCATCATCTCCTATCAAACGCAAGTGAACCGTCCTCTCAACCCCTGCTGCTCTCATTCCCATCTCCGCTACATGAGCGACAGACGCCGTTCAGCATTGATCGCTGTCCGATGAACACGTGGAGAGACTACTGGCCCGTGAAGTGTTATCTACTGCGCTCTATCGACGGAGCAGACCACAACAGCGTGCTCACCAAGTATCGCAAGAGCCGATTAGATGCTGAGGCGTTCAATCCGCTCGAGCGTGTACTCCAGTGCGAACATGGTCATTTTCTGCGCCAGAAGACTTTTCTCCTCAGTGCATCCACCTACACGTCCTACGCGCTCTCCACCGGATAAGCACTCCCCTCTCCCTTCCCCTCAGCACTCTCAGCCGTCTTCTGCAGCGGCTTACTAGACGTCGGCATAACAAACCCACCATTCTTCGCCGGCTTCCGCTCGGGAATTTTGATAGGCACGCCCGGGTTGATCTTCAGCTTGTCCGGTAAAGGCTCGCCTCTGACCACAGCCTCCATCTCGCTCTTGTTGAGCGTCTCGTACTCCACGAGCGCGTTGGCAAGTCGTTCCAGGGACTCTTTATTGTCTGTCAGGAGTGTGTAGACACGATTTCGCCCCTCCTCAACGAACCGCCGGACTTCTGACTCGATCTGCTGTTTGGTCTGTGCTGAGAGCTCTTTGTAGCGATGCTCGAGATCCACGTTGCCCAAAAGTTCGGACATACCTGCCTTTGTCACCATCGTGTATGCCGACCTTGTGGCTTGCTGGATGTCGCTGCTCGCGCCCGTGCTGGTGTTCTCCACGCCGTAGATGATCTCCTCCGCCACCTTGCCGCCCATGCAGACGTCGATGTCGGCCTCGATCTCCTTTCGTGTTACAGACACCTTGTCCATCTCTGGTAGTCGGAAGGTGACGCCAAGCGCGTGGCCGCGAGGCATGATGGTAGCTTTCTAAAGTGGGTCGGAAGCAGCCGTGAGCATAGCCACAAGCGCATGCCCGGCTTCATGGTATGCTGTAGCGATCTTGTCCTTTTGTTGAATGACCTTGCTTTTTGCCTCGGCGCCCATCAAGATCTTGTCTTTCGCCCAAATCATGTCTGCTAGTGTGACGTGCTTGCTCTTCTGCTTCGAGGCGTGAGTGGCGGCTTGGTTGCAAATGTTCTCCAGATCTGCGCCGGAAAACCCTGGTGTGCCGCGCGCAATCTCAGTAGCGTCAATGTCAGCGCCGACTTTGATGTTTTTGAGGTGGTGGTTGATGATTGCGATGCGGCCACGGGCGTCCGGAAGTGAAACGTCTACGAGGCGGTCGAAGCGACCGGGACGTGTGAGGGCACTATCGAGGGATTCGGGGAAGTTAGTGGCGCCGATGACGATCACTCCAGAAGACTGGTCGAAGCCGTCAAGTTCTGTCAGTAGCTGATTGAGAGTCTGCTTGGCGTATGCAGCGTCGCGTGCGTGGCGCTTGCCACCTACTGCGTCCAGCTCATCAATGAAGATGATCGCAGGGCTTTTGGCACGAGCAGCAGTGAAGAGGTCGCGGACGCGCTTGGCACCAACACCAACGTAGATCTCGTCGAACTCCGAGCCAGACATGTAGAAGAAGGGAACGCCTGCCTCGCCTGCGACAGCGCGGGCGAGAAGAGTCTTACCAGTTCCAGGAGGGCCTGAAAGCAGCACACCCTTGGGCAACTTACCACCAAGCGATCCAAAGCTCTCGGGTGACTTTAGAAATTCGACAACCTCCTGCAGCTCCTCCTTCGCCTCGTCCACGCCATGAACGTCGGCGAAGCGTTGTGTCTGTAGCTCCGGCTTGGTCTCCTTGTCCTGTGCACCACCTCGCTTGGTCATGAGGCCAGTTGCGTCGATGAGCAGCGTTATGACCACGAGTGCGACGTAGCCGCAAGCCGCAAAAACGACAATGAACTTGACCCACTTGAAGATGTAGCTGCCCATGCTTTCATCAACGACGACATAAAGAGGCTCGTTCTTGGCTCCAGACCCATTCCGCGAGATGCTGACATTACCGCCCTGCGACCGTGCCGAGATAGCCTGACCAACAGCCTGAAGTTGTTCGCTGCTCATGCCGTTGCCTGCACCTTGTATCTGTTGGCCGTTCCTGCCTGCCATGCCTCCGACTGCGCTGTTGCCGAAGTTCCCGGCACCGAACGAGCCACTCTCGGCAGCTCCTATCCGCTCCAAGGCTTTGGCGTAGACATTGTCGCATGCGGTGTTGGATGCGAATCTGCCAGTCTGATATCGCTCGACAAGTATCTCGGGCATGCCAGCGCGAATGAGTGCTTGGTAGAAGGCATTCTGTGCGGTGGCGCTTCCTGGATTGTTATTCGCAGTCTGCTCGAGGTATGCCAGCATGTTCCGACTGGCACCACTGTTGCCGTTGTTGCTCGATCCCCAGGACGTGCCGAAGAGAGTGCGCTGCTGGACAAGACTGACCAACGATGGCCGTGTTGCGCGGTCGGGTGTGCGGAATGCCGTTCTGCTGGCGGTCGCGAGACATCGTATGGGTGCCGTACTTCTTATCGTTGGATTCCGCAGTGCTGCTCGTAGTGCCAGGCGTGGCATGGCTTCCAGGGCTGAGGCCATGTTGGCGGTAGTGGCGATGTGTTAGCGGACAAGGCCGCTGCTTGTTGTGTGGGACGCCCAGCCGGAGATAGGATGCAGGGTACACTACAAGAATGAGATGGTGAACGGTGAATCAAGTATGCTGGATGTAGGAAAAGTGATCCTGTCGGTGACGCTTTCATGCTCCCGGCGAACATTCGAGGCAACGATGATGTGCTGGAAGTCGTGACACGTGAGATCCGGCCCGAGTTTCCCCGGATCACATAAGTACATGCTCTGCCTCCATCCATCTGCTAGGAAGTCGCAGAGATGTTTTTCTAGTCGCAGTAATTCGACGTATTACAGGACTAATCGACATTGCGATAAGACAGGGGGCTGATATTTTGAAACCATGGCACAGTATCATTGCATCTGACGAATCCAGCCTGGACGTGCTGCTTCATACAAGGCGTTCTGCATTGCAGGCGGCTAGTAGGGCCAGGACCTCTTCGTACCTTCTTCAAACCAATATCGAATTGATCATTGCATCGTAAGTCTTGCCCACGGAGGAGACGACAACGACCACACAGTGTTGATTCGCTGCGATATGGTAGGTACCTTCAGGAACGCTTCTTCTGTTCCCATCAGATCTTACCTCCAGCATCAACTTCAGCCTGTACAGAGAGGTCCTGAGGCCCTTGGAGAGCTGATCCCAGAGCGAGACATCGTCACCTAGCACTCCGTCGTTGAAGTGGCTTCTGGAATACTGCCGCAGCTACGTCACTGTAGGGTGAAGCAAAGGCGTTGTGTCGATTCACAAGACCAACCTTGCATGCCTCGTGAACAATACTAACCGCCTGAGGCCCACATATGCCAACTCACATCAAGCCTCATCTTCCGCATCGCCGGACTGTAAAGTTCGGTACCCGCAATCTGACCATGGCGCCCACAAAAGACGACGACAGCCTCGCAGGCGAGCTGAACGAGAAGGCCAGGATCGAAGAGCTCTCTGACGAAGACGGCATTACATTTCCAGGCAGACATCTCACAAAGTCTTACCTGCCAATACCACCGTGGCTTGTACCTTCATCTCTCGACCTCTTCCCCGAAGACTACCAGACCGCCACATCAGAAGCCTACACCAAAGTCCAAGCCGAATGCCTTCCACACCTCCTTGGCGAAGATACACAGGATCTCCCTCTGAACAAGTACGGCGTACCACATCTACGCCGCGCCCAACATGCTGCCTTCCTCCACGCCTCACTCGGCGACCTTCCCTCAGCCTACATAGCGCTAGACGCCGCTCGCCCATGGGTCTTCTACTGGGGGTTCTCCGGCTTGACAGTGCTAGGCGAATCAGTGATGCAATACCGCTCTCGCCTCATCAACACCGTCCGACCAATGCAGAACCCACTCGGCGGTTTCGGCGGCGGCCACGGCCAAACAAGCCACTGTGCCGCATCCTACGCCTGTGTTCTCGCCCTCGCAATGGTAGATGCACTAGAACACGTTAACCGCCGCACGATCTGGCACTGGCTCGGCAAACTCAAGCAACCCAACGGCGGCTTCCGCATGGCTGAAAACGCCGAAGAAGACGTCCGCGGCGCCTACTGCGCCTTCATCATGATCACACTCCTGAACCTTCCCCTCGAACTCCCGCCTTCCTCGCCAGCCCGCAGAGCAGGCCTGCAACGCTTTGATGACAAGCTAGGCGACTACATCTCCACGCTACAAACCTGGGAAGGCGGGATTGGAGCCTCGCCACCCTGCAGCGAAGCCCACGGCGCCTACGCCTTCCTCGCCTTAGGAACGCTAGCCATGATCGACGCTCCTCACATCATAATCCCAAGATACCTCGACCTCCCCGCGCTCCTCCGCTGGATGGCACTCCAGCAAACCTCCCCAGAAGGAGGTTTCGCCGGTCGCACGAACAAGCTAGTAGACGCCTGCTATAGCCAATGGATCGGCGGCACCTGGTCGCTGCTCCAAGCTGCCCTGAGCCCAAACGCGCCTGAAGTCCAGGGCAAAGATCTCTGGAATAAAGCAGCGCTCGTCCGCTACCTGCTCACTTGCTCCCAGCAGCCGGGGAAGAAGGGTGGGATGCGCGATAAGCCTTCTACTAGGCCGGATGGGTATCATACTACGTATGCGCTGGCGGGTATGTCGGCGGCTATGAATCAGTATACTTATAATGCTGATGGGGCGGTGAGGAGTGAGAGTGGGAGGTTGATGGCGGGGTTTAATTGGAAGGCGGAGGGGGTCGAGAAGCGGGTTCTGGCGGGTATTGGGGTAGAGGAGAGCGGGAGGGTGGGGTTCGTGCATCCGGTCTATGTTATGCCGTTTGAGGTTGTGGAGGGGTTTCGGGAGAAATTCCCGAGTTGTGGGTTTGAGGTTGAAGCGGGAAAGTGAGTAACCCAGTTGATGGGAAGGGGAGGCTAGACTTGGATAGTGAGCGGAGCGATTCCTCGGACGGAGTACAGACGACATGATCGAGAGCTTGAAGTCTCCGCAAGACATCCAGCACTGTGTCATAGTCGTTGGCCGTAGAGGGCACTGTCCGCTGCTGAGACTGGACCTTCAAGCCTCGGGGTAGGCGGCTGTGGCGTTATGCACTTCTGCCACAAGCGCGCCTCGTCCTACATTACAACTCCCTTCCACCGGTAAATCCTCATCGTCGTGACCCCTTGTTTTCATACTTGCCGAAGCCATCGTGTGCAACAGTGTGAGGGGACATTTGTCGCGAACCACACCCCTTGACCCTGCTGAGTGGATGCCAACATGGACTCCCCATTCGCACCCTCCAATCCGTCAACATGCGTCGGCATCGACTACATGTGCCGAGACGGCGACGACAAATCACCTCAAATCCACGAACTCGCAACCGGCTCAGAAGCCCACACCTTCCTAACCTCCCACCCTGAAGCCTCGCTCGCCTCAATCCGTCTCCTCACCGTCCACCTCCCTCACGACTCGCGCGACTTCACCCTGCCCTGGACGCGCGAATCAGTCGACCACGCCATCTGGGGAAGTGGCGTGTACACTGATCTTGCAGCGAGTCAGTCCGGAGGCGTGGCGGCGTTCTCGGGCGAGGACTGTAGGTTTATCTTGCAGACGCCGAGGGATGAGGGGCCGTTCTGTTCGTTTGCGTTAAGCAGGCGGGGCACGGCGGTGGAGGGCGTGTATTGTTTCACGACGCTTTCGTTTGAGGGGAAGCGCGAGGCGATCTTTGATCCGGCGGATTTGCTGGACGACACGACGCTTCCGCAGTCTGGATGGCGGTCTACGGGGTTGCAGATTGTGGCTGTCCCTACAGCGTTTCTGCGCCAGCATGTAGCGTGGCTTTCTACTCGGATTAATGCTATCGCCTCGAAGCTGGCAGATATAGAGACTGCTCTCTTCTCTCCGCCCACCCAGCCACACGAGCCAAATCTACAGGCACTGAACCACGCCCTCCATATCCTCTCAACGCGGCTCCACGTCCTTCACCGACGCGCGAATTTCGAATCTCAGACCCTTGCCGCAATTCAAGCACTCTACTCTGGATCTCGCTACGGCGCACATACGCCCTACGCGCCTCTCTCACCCCTCCGAAACACCGTCGAGTCTCGGATCTTCGACCTCACCGCCATCCCCGCTCGTATTTCCGCAGCGCGAGAGACGATCAATACTCTCATCCACCAGCGAAACCAGACGCTACATCTCGAAGTCGCGGAAAGCAGTCAGAGAATTGCTGAGGCCACGTTGAGCGATGCGGCGAGTATGAGAGTCATTGCTGTGCTGACTATATGTTTCTTACCTGGGACGGCTGTAGCGGGGATCTTCGGGATGGGCATGTTTCAAGACCTAGGGTGGAAGTGGATCTGGGTGTACTTTATCGTCACTGTACCGTTGACTGTAGGCGTGCTGGGCGTGTGGTGGGTTTGGCTAAGACGGATGCGGAAGCGAGGCAATGTGCTGGACATGATGAGTGGGAGGAGTAGAATGGAGTTTCACGATGCAGAGTCTGGTGAACCGCATGCTGTGGAACGTCGAAGCGCTCGGGACCATGAGACTGTGGATATGCACGTCTTCGACACTACGCCTGAGAAGGGCAACGCTTGAACGCTTCGACAATGCTTATCTGGGTATCAATCCTCCACCACTGGAGCGAACTTGGACATTTTCCGCAGCCTGAGGCCGTACTTCATGAAGATGAATGGCACCGGCAGAGCGAGTATCGCCACTGCACCCAGTACGCTGCATGCTGGTCCTACCCCAAGTGTGAGGAACATAGGTCTTGCCACCAGTGGCAGTGCACTAAAAGAGGAGTCAGCTCCTGCAGTGGTTCATCCAAAGCGACGTCTACGTACCAAGCCATCAGCGATCTGAGCACTGTATTAGCTGATACGGCAGATGCAGCGTATAGCGCATACGTATCGACCAGAAAGTTAATGCACTGTTGGAAGATCACATTGAAGCCGGCTCCTATGAATACGGTGGCCACCGTGGGTATCGCCCAGTGGAATCTCGGATCTGCGGTCCAGCCGAACCAGAAGATACCTATCACGAATAGAATGCCACCCAGAACCATCGGAGGTAATCTGGCTTCGGGTACTGCTCGACCTTTGTTTGCTGCCACGATCCTGGAGTAACGCGGTTGGTTGCCCAGGTTGATCCCCATTGCGCTGATAACGCCGACCAGCAGTCCGAGGAACGGCAGTGTCGATTGCACCTCGCCCATATGCCTATGCTCTCGATACACGATTGGAAAGACCTCCAGTGTCAGGTACAGCAGGCCGTACACGAAAGATGCATAGATCGCAATACAAGTCACCATCGGCTCCGTGAAGAACATTCGCAATGGTCTCGACAGGTGCTTTGTTAAGATGTTGTTCAGAGTCATCTTCACAGCCTCATGAGGATGCCAGTACCGCTCATCGCCGGTCTCCTTGCGCATCTGCTCTGCCTTGCGTTTTAGCAGGACCGGTGGATACAGTTCTGGCATAAACACTAGTGCCAACAGAAATACGCTCGCAGCCCAGATCGCCTCGATAAACTCCGTCCATCGCCACCCGAGACCTTTCGTGACGGTGACTGCAGACCCGATGACAGGCCCCAGCGTCGGACCACCGCAAACACAAACAGCATAGAACGTCACAGCGATTCCCCTCGCGCTAGGCTCATACATATCCCCCAACGCAGCACTGACATTCGAGATCGGCGCGCTGGCAAACACACCGCCGAAAAACCTCGTGAAGAAGATCGCCGCTGCACTTCGACTGAAGCCTGTACCGACACTCAAGATCGATAATGCCAGCACCGGTGGGAGCATGCTGATCTTCCGGCCATAGGTCTCGGAGATCGGCGCCCACAACGATGGTCCGAACGCGAAACCCAGGACGTACAACGCGACCGTAAGGACTGTGGTCTCGTGTGTGAGGGACAGATAGCGTGCTATGCGAGGCTCGGCAGGGGCTATGATGGAGGATCCTAAGCTGCCGGCTAGGGCTAGCATGCCGAGTTGGAAGGTTATGAACGCCTTTCTTGAGGTAGGGAAGTTTCGAGGGTTGAGAGGGTCGTCAGGCGAGAAGGTGACGAGGTAAGGGTGTGGGACATCGTCCAGTGTTGATTTGGCGGTCTTCTCAACGTCCGTAGCATCCTGTCTGGACGACATGGGTGCTGCATGTGGCACATCTTGCGCGAGGTCCAGCACCGAAGTGCCAAGACTGCTTGGCTCTGCGTGCTTGTCTTCGTCGTCAAGCTTGTCGTCAGCCGTTTCCGTGGCGCTCGAAAGCCGCCGCGACAACGCCATACCACTCTACTCGACCAAGTGTGAGCGACGAAGTACGTGGAAGCATGTTGGCGTATGAATTGGAGATGTGGCCGGTATGTCAAGACGGCTAACGGCACGATCGAGGTAGGTGGAGGAGAGGAGTGACGTGCGAGGTCGGCTAGATCGGGATGTTCGGCAATCGAGTGCCGATTTACAGACTTCACCATACTGCCCGTAACAATCACGCAGTCCAGTATACCAGTGACGGTGTTCGCCGACCACGAGGGAAGTTCCGATGACTTGACATGGATCGCTGACTACAGGCCATTCGCTAAGTCCATGTACGCTGTGTGTGGATATCGTAATACGACTGTCAGAGATGCAGTGAAACTAATGTAATCTATTGAGTAAGTGTAGTGGACTTCTGGCTGGCAATTCTTACGCGGTCACTCCTTCTACCTCCAAGACTTCCTTCGCGTGCTGACACTTGTTCTTCTTGCTCTCTCCACGTGCCTTGTCGGCTGCTTCCGGGGACACTTCGTACCCGCAGCAAGTCGCAAGCTTCAAATGCATCCTCTTCCTGTCCTCCTCATTCGCGTCCCAGAAGCTGGCCTTGAAGAAACGACTGACCTCATCCCATGGCGTCCTGAAGTATGAAGTGTTCTCGGGGACGTCGCCTCTTTCGGTAATGCCTTTGATCAGGCCCTCTTCTGTCTGCTCCTCGTACTGCCGACAAACAGCTTGGCTCGGCCAAGAATTGAACTTCACACGCATCTCTGGCCCGTAATCGCGAACATGAGGCATGCCACTAAAGACATACGTCTCGTACGCAAATCCGACTTCAGCACAGGGTTCTTCCATGAAGAAGACTTGTGACACCCTGCATCCTTTGCGCAACCGGCCATGGTACGCAAAATTCACCGCAGCGTGTGCAAGCTCATGCAGCAAGGTGGTCGCGATATGGAACCAGGCCTTCTGCAGATCTGTGATTTTCATCTGTTGCCATGCCAGGCAAGGACGTAGTAGTGATGTCCTGTCTAGTGCGATGTGCGCATAGATCTGGCGCCCTCTGGCCGGCAGCCGTGATACCGCAGCCCATTCGCGCAGTTCTTCGCAGTACTTTTCGTCCGTCTCGGGAACTTCGACAAAGTTCATAGGTTGATACCAAGTCTCACCAACCTCATTGGGGTCTAGAACTTCGAAGGCGATGAAGACACAGTTGCCAAGGCGCTCAAGCCATTCCAGTGTCTCCTCCTGCTCTGACGCAGTGAGGGCATCCTTTGCGTAGAAAGTACGCTGCGGATGTTCAGTGATGGCGTGACAATCAAAGTCCCGACCCGCGACCATGAGCCCGTGCCAGAAAGCCAATTGCGAAGGATCTTGCAAGATCGCATATGCAAGCTGGAACCCCGGGCGGACAGCCTTCAGCATGTCATCTCTACTACCGTGCCCACTGAACCCCACCTCCTTTCGCAGAGCCGCTACCTTCTCTTGAAGGCACTTCTTACATTCCTGTAATTCTCCAGATTTCGCCTTTCGGAGATTCTCTACGGCGGTGTCGTATTTCTCGCGCGTGTCGTCAACAGCGTACACGTCGATGTATTTTAGATCAAAAGCTGAACGTAGCCCGATCTCCAAATTGCTGGGTTCTGATGGCAGGCCTTGCCTCGTAAGACTAACGTGTGCAAGCTGCTCGGCGATGAGATTCTCTTCAGGCGTCGCGTGATCGTGGCATTCGTGGCCGATTTTCGCGGGCTGTTTGATGGTGTGCATACGAGAGAGGGTGCAGAGTGACTGGTCCTGCGCCGTGTATACGATGCCATGTCCGTTCAATCCACCTTCCGTGGGACTGCTGGAAAACGGAGACATGCTTCTGGTCATGTCTGTGGGCTTCCATCGTCAACTTTCAAAAGAAAAATGCACTTACTTACTGCATGATATGTCTAACGCGCAAAGTCGCACTGAGCCGCGCCTTCCCAACTAGCGTCGAAGTGGGCTCAACATATGCGTTGTTTGGCCCGAGGCTTCATGTGCATCCTCGTGGAGTTGCATAATCTGCGCGTGTCTCCGCATTCAACCCAGATGTGCTCCTGCCGTACGCAGCGAGATACTAGTCGAAGTCTCTTCCTCTAGACCCGCTTCTCAATTGTCTGATCTCAGCGGCCCCAGTCTCTCCTCCCAATCCCTTCTCAGAGTCTCCATGTACCTCCACACCTCTCCCCCCGTAACCTCAAACTCCTCCCTGCCCTCCTTATGAAGTGGTTTCCACCCAGGCCACCGCGACGCCTTCAGATCTACACTCCCATCCGGCACCACGCCGACTTTCCCACAGAACCCCCATCCCTGCACTTCCGTCCTCCGCACACTGTCCCCGCCCAGCCGACCCACTGCGCTGCCCCACTTACCTTTGCCTTCTCTCTCTTCAACGTCGTCGAGCTGGGTAGACGGGGCAAGCGCGCAGAAGACGGCTGACGAGGCGCCGGGATAGGGCGTGACCGGGTGCCACGGACTGCCAAGCAAGCGTACAAGGTAGAGCGTGAGGAGGTTCATGAAATCTAGGAACCATGGCACAGGGGCAATGTTGGTCTTGAGGATGCCGGGATGGGTAGTGTACATCTTCGGGGCACCGCTCCCATTACCTGAGGAGAGGTATTTCGACGTGTATGGCGCTGTCGAAGGCAGATTGGAGGTCAGAACCAAGAGATCTGTAAGCCGTTTACTTGACTCGTAGGCTTCAGTGGAAGTGATGCATTGCGGGTCTTGCAGAGAGAAGAAGCGGGCAAGGCAGGTGGTCGAGGTGATCCAAATCAGCCGGCTTGATGGCGTCAGAATCGGCATGAGCCAGTGTAAGAGGAGATAGTGTCCAAATAAGTTCGCAGTGAATACTTGGCCCAGCGGCGGTAGCTCCTTCTCGTCCGGCTTGACGAGAGAGGAGGCGTCTCGCTGCACAGCTAGTGCGCCGACATCCGATATCTGGAACAATGGGTAGGTTGCTGCCTGAATAGGGTTCTTGATCAGGGCAAGAGCACCTGCTGCGAAATCTGTGCCCAGCCAGCCGCCGATCCCTGCGTTGCATATGACCCTGTCCAGCTTCTCGCCTTTCCTTAGCAGCTCCTCTGCCAATTCCTTGACGGTGCGCAGCTGGGTCAGATCGACCGACACGCCCTCAAGCTTCACCCGTTGAAGTGCGACGGGGTCGTCGCTGCCTCTTCGTCCACCGCCTCCATTGCAGATGTGCTCGATCAACCGTTTGCGCGTATCCTCGCTCTTTCTGGCATCGCGCGTGGAAAATAGAAGGTTCAGAGATTGTGAGAGAGGACGAGAAGTGAGGAACTCGTCAATCAGACGACAGCATATCGCAAAGCCGAGACCACTGAAAGGAGACCTACCTGTCAGTCCAGTGACTGCTACGAAGCTATGAGGAGTGCTTGCCTGTTAGCACCAGTCACGAGTATCCGTGTCGTCGACACCTCCATCATGCATCTCACGTGAGCATGAAAGGCCAACGATGTGTTGTGCTTGAATGCAGGTTCGGGGGTCCGCTACCGTTTTATCAAACACCAATGAGCACGGACAAATGTTCCACCGGGATGGGCTGATTTCTTGCGTTCCTCTCCCAAGGGTCCTCCATCGAACTGGCGAATGAGAGCGAATTATCATAGCGCTAGATCCTCTAGCTACAGCCTGTTCTATCTACTCTGTCCTTCCTGTCCCATACCACAGCACCATCTCGCACCCTCCTGAACGTCCTGATTCGATGGGCCGGTATGAACTCCTCATCCTCAGTGGCATGTCCCCACTTCTCAAGCGGCAGCCAGAGCAGACCCACAAACTGATCCATGTAGCCTACCTCGTAGTGCTCGGCTGCATACTTGGGATCCCAGCGAAGTCGCGAGAGGACTGCTGATGCTGTCGGGAACTTGCCAGGTGGTGAATCACCGATGGCAGATGCGAGTTCCTCTTCCTCAGCAACGCCGCCCGAGGGTGTCGGCGTTGGCGGTGTAGTAAGCAGGCGACTCATCGCATTCTCAAACTCGCCGTCAGCCAGCACAGCCGCCTGTGCGCTACCAGCATTCTTGTCAGATGCGAATACGTGTTGCTCGACTGCGGACACAAGCTCAGTGACTGCGTGACTCTCATCGACGAAGATGAAGTACACCCACTCGTCTTCCGACTGCTTGATTGCGTGCGGCCAAATGCGACAGCGCTCGCATTTCAAGGCTCCTGAGGATCGCAGTTTGCTGAACATGAGCGCAATTTCCGGAACGAGGCGGGCCTGAAACGCAGCACGCTGTTTGGGTGCCCAGCACTCCGCCGAGATCTGTATGCAGCTGCCGAAACTTGCTTTGATAGCGTTGAAGTGCTCTGCGGCAGAGAAGTGCATCACACGCGGGTCCGTATATGCTCGACGCATCTCCGCTGCAATAGCCGCAGCGCCGTCGGCACCGATGTCACGGTCGGGTGAATAGGCCACTCGGCCTGATGGCGTACGCAGCAGTTTCAGCTGCGCGCTATCGGCGTACTTGATCGTGATTCGAGTAATGGCCTCACCCGCATCCTTCGCTGCAGGTGACCACAAGCCGGAGCAGACCTCATAGACCATGGCCAGTAGTGCATCAACGTCGAATGTACCTAGCTCAGCGCAAAAGACCCCACTGGCCTTGGCCCACGTGCGTAGCACGGTGTAAGTATTCCGCAGCATAGTGAAATCGTCGTTCCGTACCGATCTTAGTAGCGCCCGGGCATCCCACAGGCGATCCTGTGCACTCTCTGGCTTCGGAAGTGCATTCAGCTTCGACACGTCCTGTTGATCCAAAGTCAAAGGCTCGAAACGTTGGCGGAACGATGACACGCCGCAGTAATGCAACCAGATGGGACCACCACTTTCAGAGGTTTGAGCAACGATCCCGTCACGTCGTGGTAAGTCCTCGTTCTCGAGACACTCGGCGACATAAGCCCAGAAGGTTGATTGTGAATTGTCCGTCACGCAGACGAGGTGTATGGAGTCTCCGAGCGCATGTGCGCCGATCGTGCAAGGGCCCGTAGGCAGCAGGTATCTTTGTGGCCCTGGAACGGCTGGTCGTGAGGTTATAAGACTTATTGTCGCCGTGTCGCAGTCGAGGAGCTGGGCGTTGAGCGTCTGGCTCAGGCGGGTGACGGCTCCAGCTACGCGGTCGATTGGCAGCGCCATGGGTGGGAAGGTGGTCTAAATCGCTAGGTAGTCGTTGTAATATGATTTCGTGAATGCGTCTTGGAGTCCTTGTTCACTATGTAGTCCTGTGTAGGATGACTCACTATGTGCCACCCAGGATTCTCTGGGCTTTGCATAGCCCCCTAGTGCGCTTCTGTAGGCGCCTGAGGCGCAGCATATCCAGCGCTTTGCTTCGCGATGGCTAAGCACTTGTGAGCACGCTGCACTTCTGCCAAATTACAATGTCAGTGCTGAGAAGACGTAGATACGCAGGCACGTGGATGTCGCCATCCCATAGTGACATGTTTTTCATACAAATCACGTGCTCCTCCATACAAAGGAGGCCTCTTCGGCTCAATCTCTGCTCTTTCCATGTCCTCGTCGATCAGATGTAGCTGTAACGGTCCGATCCGAGATCGCTATCTGCTCTTTCTCCATCGAACGCACGATCCGCTTTGGAGAATGAGACGCGTTCGTCTACCACTCTGGGGGCGGCGTGGCCGCGATAGGAGGCATGAAACGAGTTCGTCGAGTGGTGCGGAATTCCTTTGCACTCAATATCAGGCTGTGACGATTGTGATGATTTTGAGATCTGCGAGATGAAGCTTGCGCGGCCCTTCAATCGTCGCAGGCTCCTTGTAACGGAGACGTTCGTGGTAGGAACTGCGAGTGCAGTCAGCAGCTGCGATTTGAGCAATTGATGAGCGCGTTGCATCAGTACTGCGTCCAATGCCCCTAGCAAGATCACACTTGAGAACTACTCGAGACTACTCATATCAATGCATGCAGCAACCTCGATCTTGCATGCGCAGTACAAGAAATAGCGAGGAGGCGCAGAATCGAATGCGCGACCTGCGGGTATCGCGGCAAGCCCAACGCACAACCACTGAACCACGCAAAAGTACTTTTTGACCCCTCCACCACCTCCGCCGCAGCGGAGAGGGCGATGGAGTCAGCTGGCTCACAGGCAACTGTGCCTTGCTCCCCCCCGCTGACGTACAGCAGAGTCCACCAGAAGCGGTGTTGCGGGAACG